>OOFE01041020.1:0-14189 GCA_900323365.1 Monocentris japonica | reverse complement strand
TCCCAGAAGAGTTGAGGCTATTATAGCTGCAAAGGGTAGGCCAACTCCATATTAAACCCTACGGATTAAGAATGGGATGTCATTAAAGTTCATGTGCGTGTAAAGGCAGACATCCCAATACTTTTGGTAATATAGTGTATTTCCATTGCAGCTATTCACATGAAATTTAGGTCTTTTTTGAGCTCTGCTCGAGTGGTCCTTGGCACTTGGGCTACTCTTCTGACTAACTTTCTGACTGCCCGGTCAGAAATCTTGCGAGGAGCTCCTGTGCATGGCCGGTTGATGGTCGAGTGATGTTCCTTCCACTTGCGGATAATGGCCCCAACCATTGTGCTTATAGGAACATTTAGGAGTTGAGAAATCCGTCTGTAACCAGTGCCATTACTATGCTGCTCAACAATCTTGTTGCGAAGGTCTTGGGAGAGCTCTTTGCTTCTACCCATCATGAGATGTTTCTTGCAGGAAAGCTTGGTGACAAATGATTTGTTTACTTGCATTCAGAGGTGGGAAACCCTTTTTCAAAGAGTGGAAGTACTTACCCACCAACATGCACTAACCCAGCTGATTCTAATTAGCACAGGTAGGAGAAATCATTCTTGGCATAAGCTGGTTTAGTGCTTTTTCTCACTGTGTTCAATACTTTTTTCCTGTGTCATTCATTTATTGCACATAACCTTTTTTATGGATTGGAATGTTACAATTTCTTTAGCTGTGTAGTTTTATTGAGTTAATACCAATATCTGGCCTAAATTTCATATGAATAGCTGCAATGGAAATATGTTGAATTAAAAAAATGTTGATGTGTTGAATACTTATTTCCCCCACTGTATATGTCAGCACCCAGGTTTATTGATGGTCCCACTGGGTCCACAGCAGCTGTCAGTCCCTCAAACTCCTCTGGGCTCATCGGACACTCCACCTCCGGAACCTGAACACCAAAGGTAGGTTCATGGGGCACTAGACCACTGCTTTACCAATCAATCAGTGGGATGTTCAAGTCCTGTAATATAAATAACTTGAATGAAAAAAGGCTGCATGGGACTTGGAACCATTTCTGATGTGCACCCTTTATGATGCTATTCTTCATTTGATTTCAAATGCCACCACACAACAAGCCTAACTGCTTTCATTCTTTAAAGCTATATAGCCTTGCCTTTAAAGCTGGAGTGTGTAACTTAATGGAAAAATAGCAAATTACACCACCAGTTGCTCTAATTTTCTGGGGTGCATATTAGGTAAGCATTTAAATGTGACAAAGAATGAATTGGGCGATTATGAACCAGCATTAGAGTTGGTTTGTAAATGTCTGTTTAAGGAGTGCACATAGCTACTCAAATATGAGAGTACCTTGTAGCCAGCACTTCAATGGTGAATACCCTCTGCCTTGTAAAAGAAGATCAATGTGGCATCTTGGTCTTGCAAGTCTTCTGTCACATCTCTGTCAGATGCAGGGTTTGTGCATTTTCATTGCAGTGGAGCAGTTCCTTTTTGAAAAAGTGGCATGCCATCTGGGGGTCCACTGCAAGCTAGGAGTAGAACATTTAATTGGACTGTAGCATGCCATGTATTAAAACATAATAGTGTTAACGAAACTGGGTATAGCAAACTAATAATACTATAACCAGATGAAATTCAGTCATATAAAGTGCATAATATGAGCACTCTGATGAAAGAAAAACAAATAAAATTTTGTTAAACCATTCTAATTTCTTACTCAATAGGCAATATGTGATATTTAAAGTAAATACTTCGATTTATTGAGCAACATTGGAATCCAATGCAGATTCACACCTGAAAGAAACGTCATATTTCTGACACCAACTTTTTGAGAATTCACAAATGAAGATGAAATCACAAATGTAATCAAAGTAACTCTTTATTATAAATGATACTTTAAAGGTCTTTAAGTATAAAAGCAATGTTAACAACATGAAACAACACTTTTCAAAACCTAGAATCATTTAACCAATATAAAAACTAACCAAGCTTGGATCCATCTGGGCCAGCTTTCGAAGAACCTGGCACGTCGGGTCCTCGCTCTGGGCTTGAAAAGGTGTTTAAGTCTCCCATAGAGATGGGTGATGTTTTGATTTGGTCAACATGGTGCTGCTATGAGGATGACAAATAATCATCTTTTTCATGCTTAATACATAAGGAAAAGCAATTAAATGACTTGTGTATTGCTAAAATAAGGCATACCTCTCACCACACATGCTGGCATGGATGACAAGGCAAACCTGATTGGATACTACTTCCAAAATAAGTTTTAAATAGTCACAAATGCAACACATGTAACTTGCTGTAAGGTAATAGAATTACTTTATATATTCAAATGGAACATCATATTTAAGTATTTTTCTCATTACTAACTATAATGTACTGAAAAGAAGAAAGAAAATAGCACCCCAATACAGCCTCTCATTCCTCAATTAACTCTCCCTCATCCATTTCCTCTTCCTCCTCCACATTTATTACTTCTGATTGTTGCTCCAGCTAGAAAAAAAGGTGTTGGTTGCTTTTGCCTACCTAATTCAGTAGCAGTCAATGTTAATACACTACTTAATTCTATTGGCTAAAAACAGATAATAAAAAAACAATATTCACAAATACATTGGGAGATGGACACAAGGGCATGTTCACAGTATCATGGGAATTGCCTTTTTAAAATATTATTAATAATAAAAATAACAATAATAATGATAATACCTTTAAAATAATTAATACACAATAATTTTCAGTTTTAGGTGAGGGATAGACTTAAGACGACTACACAGATATAGAGCATATTGGATAAACACGAAAATCAAGAAACAGATATGATTGTGCCATCGGCCAGATTTTCAAAAAATGATGATCAAATTACAATAACCCTGCCACACTGGCACAATGGGTTATTTGAACCCATTGTATAACTCCCCAGAGACACTACTCACACTCCTGCATGAAGAGCATTTGTAGGGGCATTGATTGCCCAAATATTTGGCAATTTCGCAGCATTTTCAAGAACTCAGGGGCATCACATGGTAGTAGATGTGCCCAAAGAGGCATGTTATAAATACATTTTTTCCATTGTTGGAAGCATTTTTTAGGATCCTTGCAGAGTACCGCTCTGAGACTGTTGGAATCGTGGAAATTTTGCACTGTCCACCTTGAGTGGTGATAAAAGGAGTAAATAGGAGTTCACAGTGCACAGCCAGAAAAAGGGGTATGGAAGGGGTCTATTTGTGTACTTTAAGGCACAGTTGCCATTAATGTACCCTCAAAGGCTCATAATCATACCTCAAGGCACTAATTTGTACATTTTTGGGCCTGAAAAGGTACATCTAAAGCCCTGATTGGCAAAAGGTACATGTTTGTACCATTTTTCTCACATCTAGAGGTACAATCAGTCTAGGTACAGCAGTGAATATGCATACTAGTGAATATGCATACTAGACTATTGAAATAAATACTAATAGTCATACTAAAATATGGGGACCAGTAAATGAGGAAAAAAAGATAAAGGAGGTGATGAGAACATCAATGTGAAAAAAATGGAATACTTGCAGGGACCTCTCTAGACCTCAGTAGAATTCTAGAATGTTACTGCAGTTCACTGAGAATTCTGAGTTAAATGAGCATTTTCTTATTCATTCCAAACAGCTCTATTTCGAAAACAAAATGAAATTGGTAATTGCAAGTTCTTTTCATTTTAAAGAACACAACTTCCTCTTTAATTTGGTACCAGACATATGGCAAAGTAATTAATGTATTGTGTGTCAGAATTTAATATATTTCATTACATTTTAGAAAATTGATAGATCAATAGCAAATAACACTTAATATCTCTGAAAATGTGAAAATACATTTATAATTTATACCATGTGGTCTTATCAATTCACTTATTATCTATCTATCTTATATATATTTACATATTTACACCTAACAACACATTACTAGTATATGATCCACATTTCTCCCTTCAGTGTCAACTTTGACAGTATGACAACAAAACATCCCTCAGCTAACGCTGGGCTTTCAAAATACAAGAGAAAACAGTCCGTACTACTCACAAACCCATAAAGAAGTCTAATAAGATCAGACAACAAAAGTCGTCAAACTTATACAGAGAAAACTCGGCATAAACTGGTCAGTCCTCCCGACGGACTCTTCGATGCACTCGCTCCCAGGAAACAGTGTCCCTCTCTGGCAGTGACGACTAGGTAGGTCCTGTTACATAATAAAGTTGATTTGCGGCTTGCTTTATCAAACAACAACAAGCGATTTCGATCAAAAACTTAAACTCACAATGTCATTGTCACTTTCCATGATACATGGCGTTTCTGAGTCTGTTTCACAGCAACTGCTGACAGCTTCCATAAGGTTGTAAAACCAGGGACGCTTAGGCGGTGCAGCCATTTTTAGGACTATGGGGGGAAGAAAATTAAACCCAGAAAAACTACAAAAATGACCAGCATTTTCCGGATCTGGTTAATCTATGACAACTTGAAGTATATATATATATATATATATAAAACAAAGTTCAGAACTTGAATTTCCGTTTTTTATGCATTTTTAATGATTGGAAAATGACGGGCGCTCTTGGACGCTATGGGGGTTAAAGAAATACTAAAATACATGCTGAATCGACTAATTTATTGGGGTTTCATTTGTAAAAATGTGTAAAATGGGCTCCATTACTGAAATGATATCAATTACATCAATGGATATTGATCCCTTTCAATGAAATATCCTCCACAAGACATCTTAGGTTGTGTTCTTGCAAACTACATGCAGGTTACAGAAGTTGTGTTTGTAGCATGCTCCAATCACCAGCTGTCATTCTGTCTCTTTTTCTCACTAACTACCCCGCCCATCCCTGTGTGTAGTGCCAACAGAGACTTTTCAAATTCAAAATTTTAAATTAAAAATAAAACCGCCTGTAGAGACAACGGTGATTGGTTGTGGGAATTTGAGTGTGCACAAATCAGTTCTTTGGTCTCTGCCATTTAGTTTGTGCTGTGTGCAGGGTGGACTGTGCACCTGCATCATGGCTCTTGCAATGCTTTCCACTGAGGATCTCTTGGCTAAATTAATAGAAGCAGGAATTCACGTCAGTGAAGAGGAAGCACAGGAATTCAGAGGTAAGTTGTGCAGCACTTTAGGTGCAGTTCAAGTTTTCAAAAGCAATCTGCATGCTAAATACATTGGCTTAACAATGCAACGTTAGCTAGCTAGAATAGTCTAGCTTCCAAATTTTAGTACTAGTAGTAGGCTAAATTCGATTAATAGTAAACGTAGTACATTGACTGACTTTGCTAACGTTAGCCAGATAACAAGCATGCAAAATAACATTTTATGATGCTAACATTAGAATTAAAGTCGAATAATTAATTTTAGACTTCTTGCTCCAGTTAGCTAGCTAACACTGTTATCTGGCCGCCCGCCAAAAATGGCAACTTTTAGCTCTTGCAGTTTGCAAAGGTTGTTTCTCTTGCTTACTTGTCAGCTATCTCTAGTTAGCTAAAATGTGAGCAGCCAGTATTATGTCATAGAGAACACCTCTCGCAAATTATTTAGCACAACCTCATAAGTAATTTAATCATTTTTTAATCTGTGTGTGTGGACGACGCGTGCCCGCAACGGTGGATTGTCTCTGTGCATGTCCATGAGAAACTGTGCACTGTGGCCTGACCGAGAGCATGGTGTCATACTTGTTCACGGGGTCCTTCAAGAAACAAGTTAAGTTCACTGAATTTGTGCACCAGGGGATCCTGTCTTGACATTAACGTTAGAACCCGTGCCTCCAGAATGCTATGAGAACCCATCAACTACAGCAAGGCAAGTGTGAGATTTGTTTTCATAATATCAGTGTAATGGGTTGCCATTTTCTAAGGAATTTTCCCCATGCTTAGAATTATTCCCATCACAGAACTAGGAAAAAAACAATATCTCCATTTATTCCTACAGATAACTATTAAGACATTCGCCACACATTTTGTGGATTAATACTTGAGAGGATAACTTTGTTCCATTACAGCACTGAGACCAGTGGGAGACTGCCTGCTTGCTTTGCCATTCCACCCTTCCCCAGAGATCTCCAGACCAAACTGGATAACAAAGAGCCATGCCAGAAAATCCCGAAGTAGAGACATGCAATTATAAGAGTTCTCCATGAAGCTTTTATGCAATATACAATGTAAGTCTGCTGTTTTCCATGATTTGTCAAGACATTTCAATGCTATATGTTCACCATCGCACCATTGGCCTGACTGATATTGATAGTTTAGGCTTTATTTAGCTTGCCTAATTTAACATCAAGGGGTAGTGTTTTAGGACTATCCTAAAGGCCATGGTACACAGATAATGCTAAGTTAGCCATACAGATTTTACCGCAGTTACCAATTAAAGGTGCTGATGGCAATATTTGCCCATCTTTATTGCCTCAGAAATTTGCCCATGAACAGTACCATGGCCTTCAGATAGTTTTACACTGTGTTTGAGCCGTTTCAGCAGCGGTTGGTAGGTAGAACAGGAATCACCAAATACCTTACTGCATTCCTTGTTTTGTCATAGGTACCCCACCAATGCAGAATACGTTCAAGTAGCTAAGGCGCTAGTTGTGAAATACCCCTTTGTCAAGGATTTGCAGGGGAATGGTTATGTAAGTTACTGTCTATCTTTGTAGATAGACAGTAGATAGTATCTCTTATTGAAATTAATGCTAGCTGGTTAAAAAAGGGTACTGCTGACTGATTGTGAAGACAAGAATGATACAGGACTTGTTTACTAAACATGCTGGTATTGTCCTTAGTTGGTACCAACATTAGTAATGTGTGATGTCAAACAAAGAAAAATTATTAGAATATTTTTTTCAAATAATATTCCTTCAAATGTTTTATAATGTTTTTATATAAATGTTTTATAAATGTTTTTAAATAAAATTTGCAATTATTACAACAATTTAAACAACAGAATTGCATGTGAATACACTGTATCATCATATCATTACAATGTAATTCGACTGAAGGACGATAAATTATAAAATTGAATTATTGCCCAGCCCAATTTGAAAGAGATTGCCTTAATATTGAGCTGATCTGATGGATCTACATGTTTGATACTGAAAAATGGTCTTTGTCTTAAAACCATTTGCAGTTGTGCGATGAAGTTGACCGAATCCACCCAACAACAAACAACATGTGCCATCACTTAAATGAGGGCTTCACCGGTATTGTGCCAAAGTTTCTTAAACTGACTCAAGGAAAATCACAGTTGGTAAACTTCTACATCGAAGCAAGAGAAGAGGCACTTGCTGAGGATCTACCTGGTCATGACAAAATGCTTTTGCAAGTTTGCATGCTAAATTATTTACCTAAATTGAAAATTACTATTGAAAATAATTGTTTTACAGACTATGAAGTTCAATGTTATGCATGTCAGTTAAATAGTCAGCGAAGTATTAGAAATGAGCGTCCAATATTAATGATTGTATTTAGGGTCTTTGGTTTACCCTTCCCACTAGCTGAGAATTTTTATTTAGGGGAAAAAGACTTGTTTTTGATGATACAGTAACCTTAATTATTTGGACAAATGAAATAATATTACTGGATGCAACTCTACATTTTTAAAGTAAGGAAAAGCAGCAGACTGACATTTTTTGGCTATGATCTTATTTCATAGATATTGATATCCGTGCAGCACTAATCCTGCTTTCCTGCATCTTTAAAGAGAAGGTGGATCAGTTTATCACTTTTGGAGAGGTATGCTATTTGCTATTAAATACCTACTCAGAGCTCATTTAAATTGGGTTGGTGGGATGGCTGTAGGGCATGTCTTAAGTCATAATAAATTACCAAAATGCACTTAAATGTACTGTAATGATGCTCTGATTCATTAAAGAAAAAGTACAGTAAATGAATTTGTAGCTACTACTTTTGTAATCTAGCTTTTTTAATAAATATTACTGCTTAATTTCCAACTTATTTACATTCTACTCATATTTTTGTTTTTCTGTTTTGAATAGCATGATCCTGACACACCATACCCAACTGTACAGTTGCTTGACAAAGACTGGAAAATGGCTTTTACCAGGAGAAGTCCAATTGTGGTAAAGGTGGATGCCACTGAGGTGTGTCAGGGAACAGGAGTGGAGGAGGGAATCATTGCAGCCTTCTGTGTGTACTTTGTGTTTAATTTGGCATACCCACCACATTTGAAGAATACTCTGACCTTCCTCCAACATTCCATTATCAACATCATCGAAGGCGGTGAAAAGCACCTACCAATAACTGTGACTAGGGTAATCAATCTCCTATATTGACAACCATGTTGCCTCAATATTAGTGCCCAAGATGCAGTAGGAGATCTTTCACCTTGATGAAACTGATGCAACATATAGGACTTATTCATGCCCATGAAGCCAACTTCAACATACATGTGGACTTAATGACTGCCTGTCAACACTTATAGAATTAGCTTATGTTTTCTACAATTATTCATTTTTTAAATGATTTTAGTGTCATATGTGATATGTCACACATCAAGTAGGCTGCAGTGTAACGTGTGTGTGTGTGTATGTGTATGTGTGTCTCAAGTCGTGCCCACTGTAGTATATGGGTTTTGATCATGCATTGAGTACATGCGATAAAGACATGTTTTGAAACCATTTCTCAATTATTTGTGTATATAATCTGCCAGCCTTGGCATGGACCAGCTCATTAGTGCCCTTTGGGGTTGACTGTGCAGGTCCAGGCAATAGATAAAACTGAAATGTTTTACTAACATTAGAATTAGGCCTTTTGGGATTTCTTCCAGTCCCCCAGTAGAAGCTAGGAAATTGTCTATAGAGAAACAGAAACAGAAGTGGTGGATACAGCTGACTGAGGCAGTGGTTTAACCAAATAAATTTCATAATTGTGTGTCCATAGCATGGCTGTAAGCTCTCTTCAGAAATGTTAACTAGAGTTTGTGCTTGCTTCCTCCCACGTCTCCCTTATGAGGGGCTGTATAGGCCATAATTCAAAAGTACCTCTTATACATAGGAGGTACTATTTAAAACATCTCACCTCTCACATATACTACTGAACACCTCTCATATACACTACTGAAAATTAAACCTCTTGCATACACTACTCAAAACCTCTCACATACAATACTGAAAACCTCTCATATACACTATTGAAAACCTCTCACACACACTACTGAAAACCTCTCATACACACTACTGAAAAACATGCACAGACCATCTTGCATACAAGCCTGAAACACTTTGTTAAACTACTAAAACAATGTTACTCAATACTATATTAACAGTATTTCAGTTATGTATGAGGTTATTTAATTTGAACAGGAAGGCCTCAGTGAAACAGGAAGCCACATCCACACCAGAAAATACAGGTGCCATAGCTAAACAACAGTGAACACACTGTATGTAGAAGAACATATGATTTTGACTACCATGTTTTTTCATGTAATTCTCTTTATTTTACAAGTCCGTCCATCTTTGCTTTTTGAGGTGAGATGCAATGAGGAGGAATTCACATATTTCTTTTGTGGTGTGCTGCAATGAATTGGGAAAATGCAAAGGGAAGGAGGTTTGGGCCGAGAGAGGCTTAACAGAAAGCTTGATGATTACACATGGACTATATCTGCATTTCTTTCTGTGTCAAGATTTGTTGATGAGCCAAGCAATAGAGAACATGTCAGAATATTAGAGGCCCTATATAGATATGTTCGCTCCTTGTTGAGTGAACATGTGACCAGACAGAGATCCACTGATGTGAACAACAATGTCCTAGTACCTCCAACAACTTTGGCCATCCAGGCCGCCCCCAGTACAGTATAACATCACAGCAGATTTCTCACTGTGTATCCATTGGAATAAACTGGCAGAAGTGTATGTGCTTGGAAGCCATCGATCACGTAGAATACGAATTCAACGTTAGCATGTCAGACAGAGCCTACAGGAGGTTGACCCCATTGGTTGGTCATTTTGACGCCGTCATACGTCGACGGGTTTATAATGTTCAGTTATGGTTAGATACTTACATGACTATAGTAGGGTAAATCCTGCTGTCTTACTTTGATCCCAAGATAAGTTGTGATAGCCAACAGCAAATTAAATATCTATCAAGTACAGAAGAATCCAAGTAATACTAATAATGTCATGTCCCATCTCTGTAAACCTTCCCATTATCTTTGGGCCAAACCTGACCCATTTTCATTGTTTACCATGCTCTAAGTGCTTAATTTATTTCCATATTGGCACAAGGCTGCATGATGACCCTATTTTTTACATTTGTTAACACATAAAAAACTGTCACAATTTCAATTAAGTTTATAAAATTTCTAACTTTGTTACAACTAGTAACTTTACTTCAGAGAATATTAACATTACATGAACATTAAAGTCCACTACCAATAATTATTTTGTTTAATCATTCATCAAAGGTGCGTGTTTTATTGAAAATTAACAGTATACTTTAAGGAAATATTATCTATGGACTACAAAATACCAAAATATCACTAGATTGTTTCTAAATGATTACGCTGGCTAAAGGTGTTATAGATGCTTTGTAGGCTCTTACATTTCATGTCAAAGACCTACCTAGATTTGCACACAAAACAAAGGTTAAGAAGTATTGTGATTGATATAGATAACATTAAATCTATCAATTGTTCTATTAATTCTCTGTGTTTCTCCTAACAGGCACTTTGACAGTGATGGTTTTAGCCAGACCATAATATACCTAAGATGCTTGAACAACAACAGAGCCACTAGCGTCCTGTCAGTTTGCAGCAGGAGTAGAGAACTTCGGTTTGCCCCCAAGAGTTAGGTGTGACCATGGGATGGAAAATATATATGTTGCCCGTTTTATGTTGGAAAGACGGTGATTGAACAGACATGTTATTACAGGTGTATCTGTACTTAATCAAAGAATTGAGAGATTACGGGCAGAGCTCAATTGGGCTGTATCAAGATACCTTTGTAAACCTTTTAGGGCTACATAGCACTGTAGCCCTAAATACATAATGCTGTAGATGTCATTTTTGAGGTTGATGACTTCTTTGGTATTGATGAAGGGCCATTACCTGACAAAGCTTGTGACCAGCTCCAGAGTAATCCTAAAAGTCATCAGAAATGAGCATTTAGTAGCTTATTTTTCAAAATAAATTATCCAGGGTACATACCGCCAGACCCCCCTAGCGGGTCTGTGTTTTTCTGTGCTCACGCATCCTTCTCACCTTTTTCACCCCTAACCAGTTTGCATGCCTGAATGTCAATTTGAATCAATTTTAAGACATATTTCATCCCCAAAAAAGCCTGAACAGTAAAAAAAAGAAAAAAAAAGAAAAACAATAACAGTATCATAGAATACATCAGTGTGCCCCAGGAAATTTCTCACTTAAATGGTAGTACACCAAGAAAAATCAAAATTTTTAAGACCTCAAACTAAGACTTTAGATTTAAGATTTAAGACCACTCAAGACAGACAATTAAGCTGTGGAGTGGAGTATAGATCCATGTATGCAATAGTGTTATCATTATGTTCATTATGTTTAATCCAAACCATTTGATTTTACTTTCTTTGTCCAAACCATTATTTATGCCCTGCCGAATCCATAACTGTTTCCTAAGGCAAAATCCATATTTTTTTTAAACACTGTGTAGCAGACATGCAGTGGTAACTTGAGGCAGTTAACACGTGTTGGCCAAGGGGAACTTCAGCTTAGAAGTAGTTCTTTATTCTCTTCATGGAGGAACTCTATGGATGGCATTGGGAAAAAACAGATTGGTGGGATCACAGTGGTTCCAGTTGCAAATGGATAAAATGCCCTTCAATAAGTTGAGTCAGTAATAAGTAAATAAAATAAATAAATAAGGAAATAAATAAATAAGGAAATAAATAAGGAAAGGAACTTTATTTGTCACATACACATACATGCAGTGAAATGCTTTTTTCGCATACCCCTGACTAGATATATACACACACAACATATTACACCACACACATGCATTTTTCAGGTCAGAGGTCAGAGTGCAGGTGTCAGCCAATGAACAGCGTGCCTGGAGCGGTTTGGGGTTAAGTGCCTTGCTCAAGGGCACTTCGGCAGTGTTGGTGGGCACCGTAGCCGTGACACCAGTCATTTTTGGATCACCAGCTCACAGCTGGAATACACCCCCCTGTGGTGCTGGGGATTGAGCCAGCGACCCTCCGGTCACGGGTCGGTCTCTCTAACCGCTAGGCCAACCTGCCGCCCCCCTGCCGCCACTTTTGCATTTCACTGTAGAGGTACATTTGAATTTGCCTTCTGCATCCTGTAGGGAGTCTCTCCAGAAGGGAATGACAACCTCCTCAGCCACTCTTTTGTTGCTCCCGTATTTTTTGGTAGCTTTGGGGCTTTAAATGGCACATATACTGTATAGCAGGGATAGATAGGTAATCAAGACCACTAGGCAATGACTGAGGTATGGTCCAGGTGCCCTTACTTGTCTTTGTCACTGTAGAAAAACATTTTGACCAAGTGAGTGGAGGCATGTTGGCAACCTAAAGGAATACCAACTGGTCAGTGGGTAAAATTTTGATGCAAAACAGAGTGGCAACAGGGCTGTTAAAAATGAAAAACCAAAGAATACCTTCGAAATGGACCTTGGACTCAGTGGATTACTTGAAACATGAGGATGTCCTGAACCAGCAGGTCTCTGTCAGCTGTATTTTTCAAAGGCCTGAGACACCATGCATTAGCCAGGTAGTCAGTCAAAGGGTTGATGGAGCTCAGGAGGTCATCTATGGAAGAACACTGAGCTATCTAACATCACAAGGGGCGAGAGTATGGCAGATTGGTTAGGTTTGTCAAAGCATTGCTGGTTCAATGCCTGGTGCAGACAGTGTCTGATACTGTCCAAGGTAGTGAGCTATCTATCAAGGTTAGTAACTAGAACTAAGGAATATTAGCTAAATACTGTGATACAATACAATGGGTAGTTGCTTGGAATGCCATTGTTGTTGTAGCTAGCACAGTAATCCATCTGACACTCAACATTTTGAAGTAAACATAATCCACAATATACTATGGTGGCATATCACACAATTACAATATTTGTTGGAAGCACAATATCATGAGGTATAATCTATTCTACTGCAGTTAAATGGCACCTTGGTATAAAAGCAAATAGGTCCATCTTTTTTAACTTTTTCATAAAGATATATGTCAGCTATGTCTTCCAAGACAGGGTTGGCTGTCTCTGGACCACCAACCAGACAGGAAAACATAGTTGGTGAAAGGAATCCTGGAGGAGATGTCACGGTCCCAGCCCGACTCCTGGTTTTCCTTGTGTTTCTAGGCCCTTGTCCCGCTCATGTGTCTCCGCCTCCCCTGTCTGTCTCTCATTGTCAGTCTGTGTCTGTGTGTGTGGTGTGGGTGTGGCTCCCTCTCCCGGTCCTGCCTCTCCTCCACACCTGGCCCCAATTTACCCATCAGCCCAGCTGTATTTAAATCCGGCTCGCCAACCACTCGTCCCCAGATTGTTCTGCCAACTACTGTGGTAGTCACTCTCTCGGCCACGCTGAGCTGGAGTTATCTTCTCATGTTCTTCTGATTTCCCAGGATTCCCAAACGTCTCTTTCCCCGTGTCTCCTCGCCGCTACCCACCAGCCAGCCTGCCTCCCTCACGTCTGCCAGCTCCCCACTCACCTACCTCCAGCCTGCTTCCCTCACGTCTGCCAGCTCTCCACTCTCCTGCCTGCCAGCCCCACATTCAACCAGCCCTGACCTCTTCGCCCTACACCATCCCTTCCCTCATTAAACACTCTTTCTCTTACCTCCTGTGGGAGATATTTTGACATATTGATGAGCTAAAACACATAATCTTTGTACCCAGGCCACATACTTATGAAGGCTCATGGTGTGCTCATTTTGATTAAACACATATTTTTAACTAACACAATCAACTCCAATAAATAATGGTGTCGAAAGATGAAGGTTGCTCTCCCCTTTTCCCACTAGCTGTACTGATAGCCAGAGAACTGGGACGCCATTAGAAACAAATGAGACGGGCATAGCCTGAGAACGAGACACCATTAGATACAACAAGACGGGCAGTCCTGGGAGATTGCCAGGTGACAAGAAACAATGGTGTAAAAGTCTGAGTAGAAGGTGAGAAAAATGACAGTAGGGGGAGTCTGAAGATGGTGCCACCAAAGGAG
>OOFE01041016.1:2532-18822 GCA_900323365.1 Monocentris japonica | reverse complement strand
TCCCTTTTTTTGACATCTTAACCTCTCTAGCCTCACTGTTGGTACCTATTTCCTTACCCTGTCTCTCGCCTGTCTCCCTCTCCCTTTCTTTCTCAGCTCTCCCTCTCTCTCACTCTCTCTCTCCTCCTCCACTGCCATGAGAGAAGTTACTGCCCGAAAAACTAGACTGCAGAAGCTGCAGAAGTCGTCTTTGAGCTCTCGTACTTTTCAACATTTCTTTTTCCCTTGGCTCACTTCTTTGATTATTTCTCTCTGCCTCTCTCTCTCTGGCAGGTGAGAAGTCGTCTCGGGATGAGCAGGTGGCATGTGCCATGCTGGCCACCCAGCTGGACAACTTCCTGGGTGGTGACCCCATTCAGCATCGGCAGGTCCAGGGCTACGAGTCCGTGGAGTTCATGACCCTTTTCCCCAGAGGGGTCAGCTATAAGGTGGGGATCCACTAAGAAAGGGATAGCCTTAATTCTGGAGGTTGTTTGACCCAGTGAAGTGTTTACTGAAAAACTTAAAAAAGCAGTGAAATTCATGATGAGAATATCTCTGTCATCATGTGAAAACCTTGTAACTCAAATTTTGGTGACTTCAGTTGAAGAATTGCACCATCCTCTATGGGTTTGAAAAATTTGGCAACCCCTGGGCTTATGAAACCCTTCAAACCCCATTGGATAAGCTCAAAAATTCATGGTGATCAAGCTAAAAAGAAGGCTGCTTTTATTAGTTCCTGAAAAGTTAACACATTTGAGATATGAGGTTTTCACCCAACAGCGATATGATGCAGCTTGCCCTGTACAGTTTAATATACACTTGCAACATCATGAACCAACAAAGAAATTCCAACAATTGTGCACAGTTAAATCAGCAGCCGGCTAAAAAAGGACGATTTTGAACATATCTCTCAATAGAGTATCTTCTATTGTTAGAAAATTCCTTCAGCATTTTACATTATCTATGATACCGTGACTTGAGCATGTTAAAGCTTAAATGTCATTTAAGACATTTCCTGGCTATCAAACAGACAGAATAAAGTCAAACACTTCTATAAGCGGCAACTGAAATTATACTGCCTTTTTTTTACAACTGAACATGCCCCTTCCCTCACAGGAGGGTGGTGTGGAGTCAGGCTTCAGGAGGGCTCAGGGTTCTGGGACGGTGCACAGGCTGTACCAGATCAAAGGGAAGCGCAACATCCGTGCCAAGGAGGTGGAGCCGACCTGGGGGAGCTTCAACAAGGGAGACTGCTTCATCCTAGACCTTGGCGAGGTGAGGGAACACAGTCCAAATGCAGATCCAAGGCTACAGTTACACTTGTCATCTCAGTTTCTCATTCCCTCATGCCAGCACGCACTAAGTGACACGCAAAAATTGGATTTTGGTCATGTTGTTTGCGGATCTTCGTGACCAGATGTGGAAGTGGTCAGGCTCGCATTGTGATCAGAATTGTTACTACGTAGATTGGACGTAATCCAGCCACAATGGGCACACTAGCATTGTAAAGAAATAGAGAAAAAGAGCAGGTTTTACACCACAGGAGATGCATAACAGCCATATTCAGGCCAAATGTGGACATACAGCGATGTGACCTCATCAGATCTATTCCTTGGACCTTTCCTAAATCTGACAGACTACATCTGCAATGCCTAACATACAGGAGGTTAATTGAAAAGTGTCCAGTGCAGCTATATAAAAAATTAAACTGGCACTTAGACCTGCATGTGATAAACATGGCTAGAGTGAGAGAGTTGCGCTGGTCTCATGTTACTTCTTGGTACCTCCAGATCATTGTGTCGTGGATCGGCTCCCAGGCCAACATGTTCGAGAAGCAGAAAGCGTGTGAGATCGCCTCGCTGATCCGTGACACAGAGAGGCACGGTAAAGCCCGCATCGTGGACATCAGCGAGGGGGAGGAGCCACCAGAGATGCTCAAGGTAAAGGCCATCAAGATTAATACTACCTCTTAACAATTATCCTTTCCTTGTTTTACTTGGTAAGACTAAGATAGACTAAGATTAGAGGTTGACAGTCACCTACACTATTCATGTTTACTGTGATTTCCCACCATCGGAATCCCTCGTAGGATGGCTACGTCAGCAAAAACGTTTGGAAATCAAGTGAAATAAAATAAATCAGTCCCTAAGGCTTATGAGGTTGGTGTCAGCTTTGCTGACATGTACATCCCCATTCTCTTGATGGGCAGGTACTGGGACCAAAGCCAGAGCTCGCAGAGAGCACTCCAGAAGAGGACAGCAAAGCAGATCGTTCCAACTCTGCCTCCCTCTACAAGGTAGCTTCATGTGCAAAATAGTGAAAGTTGCGTCACTGTATCAGCTATGTGCCTAAAAACCTTCAAATGACCTATTTACTTTTGTTTTTCTTTCTTTTACAGTTTTGCTAAAATGTGCACAAGTAATAACTCAGTCAAATCTGTGCACGTGTTCCACAGGTGTCTGATGCGACAGGATCGATGACGATGACCAAAGTATCCGAGAAGTGCCCATTTGCCAAGGAGCTGCTGGTGCGCGACGACTGCTTCATTCTGGACAACGGGGCCAACGGAAAGATCTTCGTCTGGAAAGGTGAGGAAATACTCCACCCTTAGCCAGCAAACGTCTGGCTACTGAAATGCATACCAGAGGATGATGATAGTTGGATGGAGTTGCATGCAAGTGATATGTAGTAGTTCATGGGGAGGCAAGACATCGGTTCGTATGTGGAGCATAAGCATCACTTCCTGTGAAGCATTAAAGGACTACACCGACTTTTGGGGAAATTGGCTCGTTGGTCAACTTTTACACGCTGTGATGGGAGTAACACCAAAATCACCAATTTCCCCAAAAGTCGTTGTAGTCTTTGAAGCATACTTCCTCTTCAACCAAATTAGTGTTGAAATACATAGGATGATCAGAGGAACAATAACCACCTCTTCAACTACCAGTACTAATCCAGTGCACTGATGACTGACAGGTAGCGGAGCCAATGCTGAGGAGAAGAGGGAGGCCCTGAAGATGGCGGAAAACTTCATCCAACAAATGAACTACCCCAGCATGAAAACACAGGTATGGCTCATAAACCCTCCAGACGTTTGACATTACTGTAACAACTCTTCGGTCTCGCGCCAAACTGTGCCAAGGAAAAGCAGATATATTGTCATCGCTACGGTAAACTGTTACATCTCAGTACAACTTGCCATCAACTTTGACCCCTTTAACAGCAGCTTACTGTTAAATGATAATTTACAGGCCAGGGAATATCACCTCCAGTCATAAAACCTTTACTGCGCCGTCAATGTTTTATGTGCATACAATAGCGAGTTGTTCTGAAATGGAAAAAGCTTCATTGTGATTTCTATTCCAAATTTCGTCAGGTGGAGATACTGCCACAAGGGAGGGAGACCATCATCTTCAAGCAGTTTTTCAAGAACTGGAACTAAACATGTGGAATTAGCTAGAACCCAAAAGTCTATATCTCAGCATCTGATACACGATCACACAAAATTCTTTTTTTTTATACTACTTGTATGTACATATTTGTAAGGTACTGTACTGACAGAGCGTTGCTTGTTTTAGACTTCAGTAGACTTCAGAGATGTGATGCCACTTTTATATAAATACATACACATGCAAGTCCAGTTTCCTCACGGGGGACGTTCCATCTTATTTCATCTCAAAGCAAAATCCACCTGAGATATTTTTTCAGATGTCACCTGTCAGTACCTGTCGCAGACGTTTTGTTGTGATAGGAGAAGTTGATGATCTTCCTTTGAGTTATTTCTGGCAGTAACCTTTCTCTTTTAGAGCCTGCAGTGCCTCATAACCCTGAGTCTCCCTGAAAGGAATTAGGTCAAAATAGTAAATAATTGTGAGAGGCAGTAAATAGAGGGATTGAAAAAGGGCCTGTACCTCGCTGTTACAAAGATCCATTATGAGGACAAGACCACCCACTGCTGTTAAATCTTTTCAATGGTCTTAAATTGTTGTTTTAGAAGCCAAGAGGATTCCATGAAGCCTACAGTAAACGAGTTTGGTTTTGTCTTTTATTTTTTACATTTGTTTAAAAGTGACACAGATGTATTTTTCCTGCATTTGAAAATAAGAAAATAAATCCTAAACTGAGTCTACTTGTACGGCAAGTATTTTGTGCTTTCTTCTCCTTTGCCAACAGGTATGTTAAACCACTAATGAAAGCGCACGGCTCACCTTCTGTTCGTTATTCTTATGATCATAATAGTGATGCTGATTCACAGTTCCCCTGCCGAGACATATTCCTAGATGGTTTCACCTCTGCTCTGGGTTCATGCTGAACGGCTCAATCACGCAGCGATGGTATCACCAGAGCTCCCATACGGAGTCCATTTAAAAGAAATCTTAATTGGTTCAAGGAATTAGTGTCAGTTTATGTACACGTTAAATAAATGCTGTCAGGGGAATAACGATGACGCAATGCATTTTTCCCTGATGTTTCATCTCCTGGCTACTCAGTGAGTACGTGGCTTACTGCATTACACACACAAACAAGCAACGTTTGAACATACATGTTGGTTTTAATCATAGCTTGTTTCCTGATTGGCTGACTTGTTTTCCTGTTTTCTTTCTTTCCTAATGTCTGCGGTCAACTTCAACCTAATGATGATATGTCATGTTTATGATGTTTATGATGCTTCAGTGCTTCAGCATGCTTTTATGGTTGTTTATGTTAGAAGGGGATGCAAGATGTGATTGATTACAGTAACAGCTATCACATCCGATCACTGGTATTATGTGTGTCAAGGCAAGGCTTACAGTATAAATGATGATATGGATAAATTATTGACCTATACTTTGTCTATATCTGATTGCTATGTTGGTATTGAGGAGGCAGAGAGTCTGTTTTTGTGTCATCTGTCTCCACCCAGCTGTATTACTCAGGTAAAGAGGATATGATGAAGTCTTACCCTGCACTGGCCTTGGACACACAATCAAATCATTCCTACATTGAATCTGAATGAGTGCCTGCGCGCAGCCTGACTCTTATCACTGTTATAAAAGAAATCTATTCTGCCTTTACTGTAAAACCACCTGCTGGGAAGCCAAGAAGATTTTATATTTGAACCTGCTGTCGTCATCTCACAGCGACCATAAAAAAAGTCCAAAGCTCAGGTAGATGCAGAGAGGAACAAATAGGTTGGCTGTGCAGCGCCGGCTGCCCAGTCTTCTCAACCAGCAGAGCTCTCTCTCCAGCAGAAGGTAGGACGACACCCTCACAAAGTCAGGATGTTTCTGCAGTGTGAAAATTAAATGATGACTGAAAAGATTATTCAGCCTGAGACAACTTAATGTGTAACTAATATATTTCATTATTAGATACATATTTAGTATAGATGATTTTGTGTTGTGGGCATGTTGGATGTATGTACAGTTCTGTGCAAAAGTCTTTTTCTGTATAAATTTGGTTTTAGATGTTTATTTTTTGTTTTCTGCATTAGTGTTTTACATTTCTGCTCTTTATCTTACATTTTTGATAATTAGAAACTTTTAATTTCATTGTTTTTGGAAACATCTTCACTTTACCGATTTTTTTTTTTTACATGTGCCCAAGACTTTTACACAGTATTGTATATTATAATGGTTTACTCTATTATCAGTCTATTATCAGCTTCCCTAAAAAAAACAACAACATGAATATCCAAAGAGTCATCTTTTCAGGCATTACTGACATTTTATAAATCATTTTTAATGGTTTCACTAGTTGTCAGACCATGAATGTAACTATTCACTTGGCGGCCAATTTCAGTGTAAAACAAATAATGAATTGTAGAGTAACAAAATGCATTCTTCATTCATTCATTCTTAATCAATACTGGCAATAAATTCAAGGTTTCTATGTTAGAGAATCAGGTCTGTAGCATGTAATATATATTTTATTATTTAAAGTCTCTATTTTATATTTTATTTATATGGGTTTTGTATTACGTGATTGTGTCATCAAACTTTACAGCTTCATGCATCTTTTGAAATTTTTTTTCCCTTTTCACAGGAATAAAGATGGCACATTTTGAGATGAAGAGTATTCTGACAACTAAAACTAAAAGTAGGTTGCTATGTGGTTGCAACATCAGTCATTTATAATTTGTAACCTTTGCTCTGATCAGGTCTGCCTGGTGTGGGAGAAAGGTGCTTATATAATTATTGGATTAAATCCAATTTGATATCAAGCCCCATTCCTTGATAATAACTGCTTAGATTGCAGCTGTATATGCTTGGTTGTGACACACTTGAAAGCCAATGGCCGCACTGAGAGGCTTCTTAGTTATATCATGCAACTTTGATTACTTTCTGTGTCTCACATCAAGGAAAGCTTAACTCTCCTTCTTCATTCATATACTGTACTTGCTCATTCCTCTGTTGAAAGAGACCATCAGTTGTGTAAAGCCACATTTGTAGTGACTGAGCTCGCTGAACGTCATCTTCCTCTACATCTCTGCCCTCCCAGAGCTGAAGGCCGAGCTGCAGGTGGAGAGCACCACCCAGAGCAGCTCCATAGGGGCAGTACGCTGGACCCTGCCTGAGGAGCACACCCAGGCCCATAGCTCGGCCCCCAGCAGGCACATCAGGATCAGCAGCCAGATCCCACACACACCGGTAGATTACACACCTACACACACACACACACACACAGCCTCACCAACAGAGTTTCAGTTTCTGTGCAGCTTTTTACGACGTGGTTATGGATACTCATAAGCAAATCCAATATATTTATTTATTTGGTTGTTATTGATATTTCTCTCAGTGACCATCAGTGTCTGACCTGTCATGTGTCCTGCAGCAACATCCTCGTCAGAACAGTATCAAGGATCTGCACAGCCTTCAGGAGTGTGTCCAGTTCATCAGACACTGGAAGGAACAGGTGGACCATGTCTGCAAGGTAGGCCCCAAGAGAGAGAAAAGAAAGAAGGAAGGACTGAAGGGAGGAAGGAAGGAAAGAAATGTGAGGGAGGCAAGGGCGCTAAAGTGAACAAGAAAGCTACAAAGAGGGCACAGACAGATCAAGGACTTTATTTGATCTCAGTACTCTTTCAGATCAGGAGTACGGTGCAAATATATTGATATGTGAGGGCAAAGAACTAGGAAATAGGCTGTACAGATACGTGTGCGGCTGAATGGGGCTAATGTGCATGAACTGTAGACATGAGGAAGTAGACAAGGAACTACAGGCATTGATAAGGGTTTGCCCCATTTTCCCATAACCTTCCATTTCCTTTAATACAGAAAGTCAACAAAAAAAAATCCGTAAATAGGTGAGAGGCCATTGGTCCTGAAAGGAGCATGAGACTGACCAGTATAGAAAACAAGGTGGCGTAACCCATTGTGGTTGATCATTTTACCTTGTTAAAAGTTCATAGGTGCAGGTAAAGCTTGAAGATGTGCAACGGTTCACTTTAATACCCATGATCAGGCGATTCAGTGTTTAATGGGTATGAGGTTTCTTCTCGGAGGTAAAGCACGTTATGAGCATTTACGACCGCTTGTAGAGATTGGATAAGCGTCGCTATGGGAAACGATTACCTGGTTGAACGTCCAGTGAGCGATGACACAGCTAACTGAGTGGGCGCAGGCTGATAGGACACATGTTGTTGACTCTTTTACAGCCCAGCTACAGTAAATGACCTACTGCCCTGGACAGGGAGGGTGGGAGCACATAGCGTGTATCTGATGGATGCTGTCAGGGTCACAAAGCCACAGGAGACGCTTTTACAAGGGGGTCATATGAGAGGAAGTGAATTAGAGGAAGGACTTGACCCCTTGGCCCCTTTGGCAAGTTGTGTGAATGGAAAAACATCCATATTTAATAGAGCTGTGACCCTCAAATGACCTTTTAAATATGTGACTGTCTGGTGGGGTGATTTTACTGAGCATTGGTCATAAAAACTAGCCACTGTCAACATCAGCTGTTTTTCATGGCTACACACCATATCAATGACGTGCCATTACGTTACCAAGAGCGTATGATGCTGATTAACACTGTCGTGTATTGTTACTGAAGGGCAGCGATGAGCCGGGGGAGGGCACCAGTAGGAAAGAGGCCCAGAGTTCAGACCGGCGTGCTGAGCGCAGCCTGGAAGAGAGCAGGAAGCTAATCCTGGAATGGGCCAGCGAACTCAACGACGTCGACAAGGTCAGTATACATCATGGGATACATGGTAGAGTGGAGGCTGTCCTGGAACTGGGAGGTTACAGGTACAATCCTGACAACAGACCATGTGTTTCCACCAGCAGCTATGTGTCCTGAGTGTCTGTGATGCTGCCGCAATGGATACGAGCATCAACTAAATGCTTAAAATGGAGATGAGATTTTTCAACCCGATATATTATGAAACATCTCTGCCACATTTTCATCATGAGATGAAAACCTATTTCAATATATACACAATAACCGCACATCAAACTTTACTTTTGAGGCAAAAATAATTGAAAATGGTTTGAGGCAGGAACAATCAACCATCCTGAACTACAACTACTCTGTGTCCTCAGCTGAAAGAGGCCACCTGGGTGACAGAGATTTGTGAAGATAAAGAGGAGGAGCAACAACTGGGCACCAAAGAGGACGTACAACTGAGGATTATGGAGTGGGCCAGGGAGCTGCAGAGGGTCTCAGAGGTGAGGCCTTTAGGAAAAAGGCTTAAAATAAAGAACACATTGTACTTCAAAGATGCAGTACTTAGCCAACTGTAATCAGGTTCAGACCACCCGTCTGCTATCTGGCATAAAAGTTCAGATGACAAATCAGAGGACAGAGCCCAATGTAACATGAAATGAAGGGTTTCATGCCAAAACACTCTGTATCCAGTTTGAGAAAACAACCATCAAAGATGTGGAGAACATGTTCCCAAGAAAGTAAAATTGTAGAAGAATAAGGAGAGAGCACCATTTCTGATATTAAAAACTATTTATTCAAGTTAACAATTGCCTGAATTAAATGTGTACAAAGGCTGTGGCTGTTCAAAAAAGTGGATCTGTGATTGTGGAAAGAAACGCTGTGAGATCACACAGTTGACGTCAGACTTGCTGTGTGTTCAGAGCTGTGGCGTGCCCAGCGAGGAGCTGGGGAAAGTGCTGCGTCATCTGGGCTTGAAGAAGAAAAGGCTGGTCAACCTGCTGCCTCTGCTGGAGTTCATCACCTGGTCTCTGCTCAAGGAGGACAGCATGGTGAGAGAGACACACACACGAGGACACTTCAACCGGAAGCATCCACCCTGTTGAACCCCTCCCTGTAGTGGGTTTCAATTTGGAAATTTAAACTGTCTAAAAACAGTCATTACAAAAACCCACTCAAAAAAGTGTGCGTGTACATATGTGTGTAGCAAGCTCGCTACTACCGGGGTCCGTGACAGACAGAGACAGAGGCAGGGAGCAGAGTTACTGGCCAGCAGGCCGTTTTATTAGTCACAATAATACGACCCAATCTTGACGGCAGTCCTTCATACAGTATGTATGAACATCCCAAGTTATGAAATAGCTTTGCGTCCGTCACCAGCGGTATACTGATCTACAAAGATGAGAGTGAACCCTGGTCTTTGGATGCGTGTTAAACGATAGCATGAATAAATGAACATGGTGATAAAGTTTAGATGGCCGTGATCTGCCCTTGGACTGATAACCTACTCATATCACTGTCCCTGCACTGATAGCAGTGAAGACGGATTAACTATCTTCAGATTGGTAGATATAGTGTGGTGTAATGGGATGATAAAGAATTATGCTCCGGTTGGTGTCTAGTTTCAGTGTATTTAAGGTTAGTTCGGACACAAACAAATACTTTAAATGACTTTAGTATAGATGTTTGGGACATTTCATGAGACAGGGGCTCTGAAAGGGCTATTTTTGTTAAGAATAGTGGAAGCTAGATGATGCCAACTCTTATATAAACAGTAAAAACGTCTGGCACAAATAGTGAAGCGTCTGGCTTTATCGATACCTGGCAATAAACCTTTCATACAGACTCCAAACGAGCCTTGTGTAACCAACACCTGTAGTACCACCATGGTCAGCCTGTGTTATGTTCTTATGGGGAAGGATAGAGCAGTTAATGCTAAATCATCACCCACCATGCTAGAAATATTTGCAAAATTATTTTATTTTTTACTCTAAATGGTCTTTTTAAGTAAAGAGGCAAGCATTGTATTTACTTCTCACATAGCAGGAAAATTGACTTGATCTTAAATGTATTCTGAGTCTTATTTCCTCCAAATTTCTGACTGAATAAAACATTTTGAGGTGAAATCTTACCTCTACAAAAAAAATAGAGGGGAAACTCTGTTACACATGCCAACAAAACTGTCACGAAGGAGAGGAATTAATTGTTTCTGTGAAATACATTTTGCTTTTTTTCCATTTTTCAGACAATTCCACAGTTGTGGCTACTGGCAAAGCAGCGGACCTGGAAAGCAGGAATCCCAAGATACATCCCCAACTCTGGTGTGTGTTCATTTTTTAGTATAAGAAAACATTTCCCTAAATTGTTAGGACCCCAAGAGCGTGAATGTAACGTCTGTTTTCTACTTGCAGTGTGGAGTTGGATTTCCAGCGCAGCAGGTAAGATAAACTTACATTGTGAATAGTGAACCTCTAGTTGGTTCATCATAGCATTTTCTCATATTCATACACACCACATTCACAAAACCATGAGCTCATTTGTGCCGACCGTCTGTCATTATCCTCCCAGCGGATGTGGTTCTCGACCCGGTGACCAACCACCCATGGCTGCAGCTGTCTGGCGACCAGCGCATGGTCCAGGAGGCGATCTCTGAGTCTGACCTGCCTTACAACCCCCAGCGCTTCGACAGCTGGCCCTGTGTGCTCGCCTGGGAGGGTTACACCAGCGGCCGCCACTACTGGGAGGTGAACATCGCCAACAACGGCTACTGGCGCGTTGGACTGACCACCGCTGACTCCAAGCGCCATGGCCGTTTTCCCATGACCCCAAAGCAGGGCTACTGGGCCCTGTGGCGCAGCACGCACCAGTTTTATGCCTGCACCAAGCCAGAGACACAGCTGCCCGTGGGCCTCGTGCCACGTCGCATGGGCATCTACTTAGACTACGAAGAGGGCCAGATCTCCTTCTACAACGCCGATGCGAAGTCCCACATCTACACCTTCACCGGAAGCTTCAAAGGAAAGCTGTACCCAATGTTTGCCCCTCTGGATGGACGCACACTCATGACCATCATCCCACCGTACCAAGTCTCAGTAAATTGAGAATTATACTTTTAATTGGACCCTTGGAAAAACTGAAAATGAAATTTCATTGAAATTTGATGGAGTTCAAGTGACACTTAAAAATCTTGAAAACCTCCGACTGTACTATGGAGGAAAATGAATTTCTTTGAATTTGACTGGAATTCTCCTGATCAAATTAACTTAAATTACCAAATTCAAGTCATCCTCACTGGATTTAATTGAAAATTTCTGAGAAAAAGTTCACATTTCAGTCCTGAACTGACCCCAAACCCGAGTACACAGATGGATGAAGACTGAACTAGAACATGTTCTAAAATGTTTAAACTTTTTTCTATGTATGTCTTATATGTGTGTATATTTATATATATATATGTGTGTGTGTGTGTTTATTTTTTTAGTTGTAATTTAATAACTTTTGCTATAGAAATTAAGTATTATTATTATTACAATCAAAGTGCTACTGTCCTTGTCTATGGGAAGCAGCTATTGGTATACACAATCACCCACTCACTCTTTGAATGGACATAAAAAGTGAATATAATATGTCCAACCATGAAACTAATTTAACCAAATAGCAAGACAATGATAACACTGATACCACTGGAGATATGTGTAGACCTTGTATGTTTGTGAATGTCACTTATTTTATTATTAACATTTATACGTTATACATAAGGATAAAGATGTAAGTCATCTGCATACATGTATTTCTGTCTGTATATCAATGCACTTTATAATGCACTTTCATGATCTGTATATAATAAATAGACAATGTATGTATCACATTGTCTTTAATACTGTGTGCTTTCAGGTATTTTATCAATCTCTGAGTTTCAGTTGCTGTGTAGCTTCATGTTAATAAAAATGTTCATTAATTAAATTTTTCTTTTTTAAAAAACAATAAAAGCACAGTCTGTTTGAAAGATAAATCTAAATTGTTTGTTGTAAACCGCCCACATATCAGCTATCTCTTCCCTGATATGGATCTCTTGATAAAAGCTCTTCGGACACACATTTTCACTTTCCCTTCTTCCTTTTGCAACGCCAACTTTCCGAATAGAAAGCGGTTAACAGTTCAACGTGGAATCCATATATATATATATATATATATGTGAGGGTCAAAGCCAGAGTAGATGTGTCAGATTGAGTGTAGTTTATAGTGAATGTGAGATCACACATTCCCTGCATTGGCTGTGTTATCACACATTTACAAACACATGAACCTCAGGGCATTCAGGGCCATTTGTGGTCCAGGGCTCAAGCATGTTCATAACCGTTAACTCTATATTTAACATGTATTCGGATGTAAAAGGTAAAAAACATTCAGTATTTTACCAATTCATTGTGTTTTTGTACCATGATATCACAAATATTCCCACAGGCCGATTTTTTTTGCTCTTTGGTAAATCAATATGCCGGCAGCTTGCTGTTCATCCTGTTGCTTTCATCCAGCCACCATCCCCTTTGTCTGTCAGGACTCCTTCGTACAAACCCACGGTCCATAGGCCTCACAGTCCGCTGCAAAGAGACTCCCGTCCCCCCTCAGGTCTGCACAGTCCCTGTGTTCAGCGTCCCACTCCACCTTGACTCTTCAACACACAGAGGAATTGAGAGAGGACACTAAAGACAGTACAAGATTGTGACAAACCGACTTGAACCAGATTTGATCGATGCATTAGATGATAGTGATGTGAAAGATGACATTTTAAATTTTAAGCCTATTGACTGGCTGGAATTTGACATAGACTCACGCCAAGTAGTGCTGGAGATCAGTCCCGTCCCACCACACCCACTTCCCCTCCTCCTTGGAGTCCGTCAGTCCCACCCACAGGAAGGGGAACTGGGGGACCTTCTTCATCACACCTTGAATAAATTCCTGGAGCAGTGGGAGAATTTGGAGGGCTTCATTCCCAAAATTCAATTTGGAACAAAAATGCTACCTGATGTTTACTGTTGAATATTTCAAAAACATAGATGATACATCCTCTAGAATGATACTATTTTGTAAGATAAGGACCTCAGTTTAAAATTTCAAAGTGGTGGATATCTAATTTTGGCATGAAAATCATTTCCAACCGGTCCCCTTATATGGGCATCAAAATGCCCCTGCAGATCTAGTAGATCTCTGTTGATGCTTAAGAAACTCCTGAAGCATTATTTTTATATTTGGAAAGACATGTACACTGTTAAGTGCCTATTTTGTTATCGGTCTTGACTTGGTCTCGACCTGCTTTGGACCTGGTCATGGAATTGACTTGGACTCGATTAAAGTGGTCTTCACTGCTGCCCTGGTGCCTATTTGGAAAAGTACATTTTCTCCCACTGTGCACAGTACCATCTCTGCAAGGTCTTTAATCACAGCCAAGCTGCTGTTGTATCTCTGGCAGAACTCAGCACTCTCACTCCACTGAAGAATTTCCTCCTGTCCCACTGAGAAGAAGTAGCAGTGACCCCTCCACCACAGCCACCGCTCTGGACACATAATGCACCTGGGGTCTACACACAACAGGACAGGAAGTGTACCCTCGTATTAAAGTCAGAATCTGTGACATTTTCCTTTAAATAAATGTCCTTTTCGGATACTCTCTATCTCTCTATCACCCACTGATACAACACAATAGTGATTCAACCTAGTTCATGAATGCTTTTATATTTGCGGTTCTAAACACTAGGTGTCAGTTTTTCCTGGGAAAAATTGGTTGTGTGTCAGTTGTGTTACGAGATCAATGATTATCATAGAGGTGAGTGCAAGAGTGATATAATCACCTTGAGTGACAGTGTCCAGCATCAGACTCAGATCGCCGTGGTACTCTTGTCCAGAGCCTTTCATGGTCTGATCTGTTTCTGGTGCTGCTGTCCTCATGACTAACAAATCAATATTATAACAGAGGTTATAACAGAGGTTGTGCACAATCCTTTAGCAATTTGGCTTTGCCTTTGTCAGAGGCACTGTCAGATTGAGGGTCCAATGTTTTAGATGGGTTCTTAGTGGTTTAAAAGGCTGCCAAGAGCAGAGGAGATGATGTTGGGTTGTGGCGCACTTTAAGTAAACAGAAAAAAGGTTTTACAGTCGTATATATGCACAACTGACTGAATACTCACCAAGTAAAGGCAGAGTCAAAAGAAGTCCCTTGACCAGGATAATTGTTGCCAAAGAAACAGCCACTCGAATTGCCAGCTGACAACTTTGACGGGATGCTTCATTCGTGGGGGGAAAAAAACAACCACAAATGATCGAAAATAAAAAATCCACCTTGACTGTAGGATCTTATTACAGTATTACATATTCTCAGGTTGGATTTTGTCCCTCAAAATCGGCCACATGCCATCATTTGATGAAAGTGGACTGCAATCTTCCAACTCATGAATTAAAGGTGCAAAAGGCTTATGTACTGAATCATCATGATGTTATTCTCAAGCAGCAAACTGTCAACTTAGTAAGTAACCGTGTTATTTTAGACCAAGACAGTGTTGGTTAACCCTTACTCCTTTATATATTTTGATGTTTTGGTACCATTCTCTGGCATTGGTTTCTGTTCCCTAATTGGCTTGTGGGTGAGATGTCCCTTGGTAAAAATGTTAGCATTTTGTGAACCAAGGACTTTCTATTCCCCTTTAAAAAACAACAAAAAAAAACATTTTTAAATCTTTTGTAATCAATCATTTTCTGTTACAGCACATGCTATTCATAACCAACCTGCAGGTGTTTCCCCCTTGGCATCATCTTCTGGGTTCCTCTGTGTCGAATCCATTCTGCCCCTTGATCTCAATATGAAGTGTTTATCGAGCCTGATTCACTCACTCCTTGACTCTTATTTATGCTGTCTCCTCACTTCCACCCATTTTATTGTCTGAAATGTGATCACTCCACCCCTTCCTCTTATTATAGACACTCTCTTCAACGTAGCGCTGACATTTTGTGATGTAAAATGACAAATTGACACTTGACAGAAGAAGCTCAAGCTAAGTCTGCTTGCAGGGGGGCGTCTGCTGCTGAGAACACAGCAACGCAGCATCAGCTCAGACCCAGAAGATGCTGCTCGCACTGTGGCAGCCAAGCAGAGACACTTTGAACTTAAACTGGCCCGGCTAGATAGAGAAGTCATTGTATGTGTCCCAACAAGAATGATGGAGGACACATTAAGACGACCGCTGTCAGCCGGCCCAAACTTGCACCTGATGCAACCAGCTTTGTACTTGTATTTCAACCCCCCGGTTATCATCTGCTGACCTGACCTATCTGTTCCTTATCAATTGATTATAAACCAAAGCCATCAGGTCAAGGTGGTTTTTATCATAGGAAGTAATCATGTCATGTATGTAGATAACTAAACAGGGTACAAAAATCCCAATTTATTGATTTCTGCCACTGTATACTATGAGTTGTTACTTGGCAGCCCTGTCCCTTATTTTATGTCTTTTTATTTTACTTTATGTTATTTTATTTTATTTTTTCTTTTCTTTTCTTTAAATGATACACACAGACAAGCACTGGTACTACTTTATTCAAGTATATTCTACTAACCTAGTATTAAATGTACAAATTGTAGCCTTTTGGAAGGTCTTTATGTATTGAATGTGTAGTCATCTAGAAAAAAAAGTGTCACTGAGCAACACTGAAACAATATCAATTGGACTAATTCCCATAGGAGAAATGAGCTTATCAAAGCACTTAAGATAGTAGTTTAAATTTAGAGAGAGACAAAAGTATAGTGAGATTTTTATTGTTTTGACAAAATATCAGACAGTGGTTTTTATGTATGGTTTCCTGGGGAGTAACTTTTACCTTTTACTTTTTTACATCAAAAAAACCTTCACCAATGCCCAACAATAGACAAAGATAATAACAATATTTCTTTTCTGTGTGAGCGTGTCTGAGTGTGTTTACTCCAATTTATTCTTGAGGGTCCACTTAACATCCTCCTTCAACAGGTTGTTGAGATGGTTGAACAACTGCATCAAAACACACAGACATAAAAATGAACAAAAACTGCTTTATAGACATTTTAAATCACAGCACCAACCTGGATCTATAATGCAAAAGTCTGGGCCATTACTTTACCTCCCCCCCCCCAACCCAGTA
>OOFE01041006.1:37851-60429 GCA_900323365.1 Monocentris japonica | reverse complement strand
TCTCTCACATACATCATACGCAAAGATAGAGAATTACGCAATGTTTTCAATGTTTTTATGGGCTGCAGTTTAGAGTTACTATCATGTATATTTTACTGTGAGTTTGAAGATTAAGATGTACACAGCAAACAAGTTAATAAGGATGCATGGATCTGAAATGGTTGAAGATACTGATGAGCTGACAGTAAATACAGGCTTGTGTCTGGAAAGCTGCAGGTTTGAATCCAACAAGGAAAATCTGTGAGGGGAAAGTGCACAAAAAATGCTTTCTCTTCCCTCAACAATTACTGTCAAGGTGTCTTTGAGCAAGGCACTTAACTCCCAGTTGTTCCAGTGGAGCAGCTCTCCTGGCCAACAGTACTGTAGTTGTACTGGCCAGCTCTCATAGTGTGATGCATGTGACTGTGAATGGGAAACAGGGTGGTGCTGAAAAAGTGCATGCATGCTCAGTGATAACCCTTCCCTGGACAAATAAAGGCTGACAAAGGGCACACTGTCAGAAGTGTCTTTTCAACATGGGTTAGGGTTAGGAGCCTAGGAGTTTTTAAAGAAATGTGGAGTCTCCCTTACAACATTTACAAAATCAAAATCATGGTGCATTAAAGTGTCTGGAATGGTTTTATAGGTGTGTGTGTGTGCACATGTATGCAAGTATGTGAATGCATGCATCTGCTGCTGTAGCAAGAACACTATCACTTACACTTTACGAAACAGAAAGGAATGTGCACACAGCTTCTGTTTGGCACTGGCAGCAAGAGCAATGCACACACACACACACACACACACAAGTACAGGTATACTACTAAGTATTAGTATTGCTGTACATTTTACAGCAATAATGGTTGGTGGCAATTTCAGTTTTTTTGTTGTTTTGGCTCCAGATTTGATACTGACTTCTCATAGATTAATAATTTCAAATGTAGGTCCAATATTTAAAACACAGTAAAATGATTACAAGTCCTTACGATGAACTCAGCCATATCTGTGTGTGTGTGTGTGTGTGTGTGTGTGTGTGTGTGTGCATGTGCGTTTGTGAACACCAGTTAGGCACCATCTGCCCCTGTTGGTTCTCATGGCAACCATCACCAGCTGTGTAGTAGGAAATCTTCACTTCTCACACTTCACACTTCTCGCACTTGTCATGCTCTCACATCAAAACACACACACACACACACACACACACACACACACACACACACACACACACACATAGACACACACATATCTGATGCATACCAAATCACTTCAAGCTTCAAGGCTCGTTAGTGTGGTTTCCTACATGATCCAGGCCAGTTTGTGATGCATTGCTACTGCTGAAATTCCCAGGGTTGTGTGTGTGTGTGTGTGTGTGTGTCTGTGTCTGAATTGCAGCTGAGCCTGTGCTCTGAAGAAATGCATATGTGTGATGAGCTACATATGGAAGCATTGCAGTTGCATCACAAATCTCCTAGCAATATGGAGGCCCAGTGGACAATTGGTTGTACACAAATAACACAAATAATGGCAAAATATATAAATATATATATAAGAACCACAAAAAAGTGAGGTACCTAAAAAAGAAGGGTTCTAAATATAAGTGAATAACACGATAAGTCAGATTTGTTTCCAAATGTAGGTTACTGTGACTCATTAAACTGTCTTGAAGACATTGATGATTAGCTGACTAAATACTATGATTTGTCAGGTATTGCTAAAGAGCTGAGGACCTCCACTATGGCCGCCGGAGGGTGTGTTACATCACCTAAAGCCCTCGACCTCCATTCCAGTTGCCTTATGTAAAATGACAAATAAACTAATTTTCTTCTTCTTCAGTGTGACACGGTCCTTCAGTGTGACGCGGTCCTGTCCTCTCTCCTTGTTCCAATATTCCTATAAGAACAGAGGTCAGTATGAGGTGGGATGAGGTTTGATGGCACCTACCATAATAACACAAATTCTAAGTTTACATTTTGCTACACTCACTGCCATATGGATTTATTTGTATGCCAATGGCGACCCCTGTAGGTGGCAATATGCACATGCACTGTTTATGCATTTACACAACCATAAACTGTGCACACATGCATGTTGCTCACGCATCCACATACTGTACATGAATTCAGCGTGTGTGTGTGTGTGTGTGTGTGTGTGTGTGAGGGGGTTCTAGGTCCCTACCACTTAATTTTCATTTAAAACAACATATCTACTGTATGTAACATACCTAAAGTATGGGTCTGTCATTGCAACCTGGATTGGGAAAGTAAATCAAGATGGCTCGGTGCTCCTACTTCACAGTCAGACCACAGCCTAAATGCTTAAACTACACATTAATTCACAGGAGCAGTCATCTTGCAAAACCTTTTCAAAAGCAAGGTGTAAAAACATCCACGGTGCAGAAAAAAACCCTAGAACAACATCTAGGAATCAGCAGGCTGCTGTGGCAACAGTCAGTGTTGAAGACTCCACCATCAGAAAGAGATTGAGGGAAAATGGGATTCATGGCCGAGTACCACTGCTCACTGTGAAAAACATGATTTCTTATCTCAGGTTTGTCAAAAAGCACCTGGATGATCCTCAGCAATTCTGAAACTATGGTCTATGAGCAGCAAAGTCAAAAGTGTAACTTTTTGGTGGACATTGGTCCTGTCATGTTGGGCGAAAAATACACTGCATGCCACAATAAAAGCCTCATAACAGTCAAACATGGTGACAGTAGTGTCATGGTTTGGGGATGCTTTGCTGTATCAGGACCTGGATGACTTGCCCTTATTCAGGGAACCATGAATTCTGCTTTGTGTCAGAGAATAATAGAGGCGAGTGTCATCTCATCTGTCCCAGAGCTGAAGCTGAGGTGCAACTTGATCATGCAGCAAGGCAATGATCTGAAACACACACACTACCACATCCTGGTTGTAGAAGAAGAAGAAGAAGAAGAAATTTAAAGTTTTGGAATGGCCTTGTCAAATTCTAGACGGAAATCCCATTGAGATGTGGCAGGACCTGAAACAAGCATTTCATGCTTGAAAGCCCACTGAGTTAAAGCAGTTCTGCATGAGCGAGAATTAATCCATGGTACTGAGAGAGACTGATCAATTCTCCAGGAAATGTTTGGTTGCTGCCAAAATGAGCTGTTACCAGTTATTGAGTCTAAGGGAGCTATAACGTTTTCACATTGCGTGTGAAAGGAAAGAGAAAGTCTTTTGAATTCTCTCAACTTTTATAAATGTAGAGCTATGGTCAGAGCGGTGCTGGGTGCCTAAACTAAGTCTACTGTCCATGTAAGCTGTCTTCCCTAAAAAGTTTGCAATACACAAAAAACAAATCATGAATAGAAAAATGATGTGCATAGGCGTAGTAATCTTTTCTTTCCTCTTGTTTATATGGGATCATGACAGAGTTCACAGTAGGTTGCAGCATAGACATCATTCCTATCACTGAAATGTGAAGTTAAATTGATTTCTTGACCCTTCAAGCATATCCTTTGAATTTGGAATCAAGTGTGTCTAACAAATCCCAGTTTTGGATCGCCACCAAAATCTAATCAATTGTTCCTTGACCCATGGCCTGTTTGTCCACCCAATTTTATGGAAATCTATTCATAGGCTTTTGAGATATTCTGCTGACAGCCTGACAGACAGACAGACAAGCTAACTAACAGGGGTGAAAGTGAGGCAAATGAAGGGCAGTAACCTCTGTGAATTTAGTTTAAAGACAGAAGAGAAAACCGATTTCAAAAAGCGCTGACTGTAATATTATAAAACAAATGTAAAACACAGTAGGCACTGCAGATTTAATTTGTGTGACATTGGTTAAAATATTTCAGCTTTACTTCACATTCATCATCATATTCATGACGGTATAAAGACATTTAGCCCATCACTAGTTCACGAGGAACGTCGAAAAAAAAATGCTTGGTGTCACTTATATAGCAAGCAATGTATAACCATTTGCTCTTTACTAAAAATGACTCTGTTTTCTTGTATTCTGGGCTGTTTCTCTAGATAGTAGATGGTTCTGTCCACTCTCATTATAGAGGGTATGTAGTACCTATTCTAGTTTTCTTACATAACTGTGTTAAATGTCATTGCTATTTCCATTCAGATGACTTTGAAAACTATGAAAATTATGACAGTGATATATTACTGTGTGTGTTATTAGTGAAGAGTATTTGTGCATTAACGTTCCATGCCTTTTTACTTGAATGAAAAGGACATTGAAAGGCCAGTGGATTTGGGGGGTCTAAGAGAAGGCCGACAAGCCTTCAGTTGAGGGAGCTAAATATAATTCTAACGACTATTTCTTTGCTTGATTTTGAAAATCTAACAACACTGGTTTGTATTGCAAGTGGAAAAGTCATGGAGGAACTTTCTGAATGCTGAGCCCTGCTAGTGTTAAAAAGTTTGTACTTCACTTAAACTCATCATTGAGAATTATGTATATGAGTGTGTGTGTGTGTGTGTGTGTGTGTGTGTGTGTGTGTGTGTGTGAGAAAAGGGGGGCGTGACTTGTCAGTGATGTGCTACTGTCTGTCTGTTTTAATTATTAATATTTGTAAATATTGTCAGTAAGTTTTTCCTCACCCCAACAGATGGCTTTGAACTCCTCTCTGGAGGCTTTGCACATAATCTTCTTCACTGCGCTGCAGTCCACGCCTGTCACATCTCTCTTGCGACCACGACAATCAGCTGGTTTAAGTGTATTTACCTGTGTAGCAATGCCAAGGTGATAGAGGGCAGGGGCGATGAGAGCAGAGTGAGTCTGAACACCCGTCATAAGGAAGTTGCTGTGGGATTTTCACTAGTGTTCTACAGCGGCAGTGCATATTTATAAACCTTGACGCTGTGTATTTCCCTTTACATAGACATCACACAAGGAGTCTTTACCATTATGTTCCATATAATTGCTGTCTGATACCTTTCAGTCTTTGTTTGAAGTAGCTGGATAGTAAGACTAATGCTCACATGGGAAACTGAGTTTTATCCACGCAATCCAATGATCCTAGAATCACCCCATCCTAATCCGCCCACTGTGTGAAAACGTTTAGACACTAAAATATGTAATATAATGTTCTGACTCAGATCTTCATGAAAACATGTGAGGGTTTTACCATAGATGAATGATAATTCTGTGCCTCTTAGATGAGATTTAAGAACTGGAGAAGTTAGATTTTAATGTTGAAATATTAGGAACACCTTTCTAATAGTAAGTCGCAACCCCCTTTGCACAATCCACGTCTTATTTATCTCCCTTTAGATTTAGATCCCTCTGTAACCTGCCACCCCTTCATCTACATCCCACCTTCATTCACCTTCATTACTGTGATATATTGAACAGGTTAAATCCAAAAGGGACCTTACCTTTGACCAGGATTCACCTGTTCACTGTAGTTTAATGAAAGGAACAGGTGATTTGTTGTGTGTTCATGTGAAGAAGCTTTAAAACACATAGTAAACTGTGTAAACAGCTCAATGTGAAAGTAAACGGTTCCTCAGCATTAATTAAGCAGCACTTTTATCAATGAATCAATAGTTGTGACTGTTAATACTATACATATTAATGGAATGTTGTTTAATCAAAATAAAAAATATATGATATATTTATATGATTATATGATATTTATGTGTTTCTACCAAAACCAATTTATTCCACATAGGTTTCATACTGTATGCCAAATCCATTTGGTCATATGGTCATTTTCTATTTTCATATATATATATTATTTATAGGGATAAACCACTGGAGGATGTGATTAAGTTACTCAGAGAATTTGAAACGATATTAAAGAAAAAAAAACATGGTTATGGATATGAATGAAAAAGAACTAATAAGGCAAGCTAGAAGAGAAAGGAAAGCTACTAAAAACAACTGGAGGGGACATATTGGGAAGAACAGAGAAAAGGAAAGGGAGCAACAGTAGAAGAAAAGACTGCCACAAAAGAAAAAGAAAAAGATGGGAGAAAAAGACAGAAAATTGTAGACACCAACCAAGAAACTCTGTGATACAAATGTCCAAAACGAGAATTTGAAAGCCCATCTGCGAGAAAATGAAGTTGAACTCAGAGAGGGGAATAGGGAAGTACTGGAGAAGAATGGGTGAAAAGAATGAGAAAAATAGTTGGAGGAAAGAAATGAGCCATTGAAGTTGATGACATCAAGACATCAGGAAACCCTGTGACCGAACGACCGAACTAGAGAGCCAGATGAAAGATGAGAGGGATGAAGAGAATAATAGAAGAGAGCCGAAATGGGAGCTAAAGAGGGAGTCTGAGCAAAGGGAGGAGATGTAAGGGAGGCTGGGGCGGTTTAAAGAGAAGAAAGAGCATGAGAGGAGAGAGAGGAACGAAAGACAGAAATAGAGGAAAATATGGCTGCAAGCAGCAATGAAGGGGAAATGCACAAGACGGAGCCGCGGCAGCAGCAGTAGTTGAGGCAGCAGCAGCAGTAGTTGAGGCAGCAGCAGCAGTAGTTGAAGCAGGGGCAAGTTTGGTATAAATTGGACAAAGCATTGACGAGTGGTGCATCACTTCCTATTGACCTGTTGTTTTTCCGAAATTCCGTTGCATCTGGCAGTGAAACGGTTTGACCAATCACTTAGAAAAGTAATAGGGGTATAGGGGACAATCCCTAGGAGCCCCACTGCAAGTTTCATGAGTTTGTACGCTTGTTTGAACATCGCAACTCTGCCAAGTTTCAAAAAAAGTGACCAATTGGTTCTGGGGGCTGCGATAGACACCCATATGGAATAATAATAGCAGGAAAACTAACAATCACAACAATAACATGGCGAGGGAGAACTGTGAAGGAGAGGCTAGAGATGAAGCAGAGAGGAACCTGATGAAGGTGGGTCTCCTTGAGTTACAGAGGAGCATCATGATATCAAAAAAAAAGATGCAAAGGGACCTTTGAAGACAGAGGGAGGAGAAGGACTGAGAGATAGCAACACTGAGAGAAAAGTTGAAGGAGATCTGATTAACATTGATCAGTGCTGGAGTTGGTCTACCTGAAATTGCTGACAAACAGCAGAAAAAGTACAAGCAGAATGTGGGGAAGGAACAGCAGACGAAGGAAGAGGGTGACAGCTTAGATACAAGAGAGGTGCAGAGGTAGTGCTATTTGTATCTGTATCTGTTCATCAGTAAAAAATATTTTGATGCAGTTGTACTAGTGGGCTTGGTCTGTACTGAAAGTGACTAGGAACAATTAACACATATATATTTCTTGCACATTTAGGCTTAGAATGACAGGAAAGGAGACTTAGCAATGTTTTTCAAGGCTGCGTTTCAGTACATTACAACTAACAATGACATAACTGAACAATCTGGTAAATATTGAGAACATAATGTTTAACTTGTGTATACACACTGTGGCCCACGGCAGCCTTTGATGAAACAGCCCACTTCTGGTTTAGACTCCTGGTGGCTACCAAATCAATACCAAAGAGTTTAGAAAGGGACTGTAGAAGAAGTGGATGTGGTTGTAAGATAGTGTTGTTAACTATTCTACCAGCCAACCGCATTTGCTATAAAACAAACTTCCATCACCGTGAAAATGTACAGCCTTATTTGTGTTTTGCAAGTTACAATGAGCAAATATCTTTTTGCTCATTGTAACGTATTGAGACTGTGTGACAATGTAGACACAAGATGGAAATCCCAGCAACCTGATTTTCAAGAAATATGATGTTATCCTGACAATGGACACAGTGCATGCTATTGACTGTGAAAAAAAAAGATGGATCTTTATCAAAAAGTCAGAATGGAAAAGACAGTAACTCTCAAGTAATTTGACGCCAGTGTGATGTTTCAAAATGAATTGAAGAATGAAAAGCTTTTACCCATAGACATTTCTTTACCTATAATTTCCCAACTAAGCCCCTGTAAACAGCTTCTGGATTTCTGTAAATTCATATGTACAGGAAACCTTTATATTACATGTTGAAACTTCATTTAATGGTCTAGGACCAGTGGCAAAGTCACACAGCAAGCTATCGGAAATGTATTGCTGCTTTCAGAGGAAAACCTCAAATCTTCAATTTAGGAAGGCAGGGTTAGAATAGGAATGCAAGAATAAGAAATGAAAGCACATCACACACCTCTGTGAGCCTTTATGCAGACCAAAATGTTTATATTTAACTACGATATGTTTGAGGATGAAAAATAGAGGTAATAGAGAAAAAAGGAGGTTTTCAGTTTTATCACTTATGTGTCTCCGCTGCAGAGAGAAACCCAGACATCTCTTTAGGAGGCATGGTGAAGATGAGTAATTTTATCAGGTGTCATGACATCTGTCCTCTGTTTGACATGTAGAATGGTTCATAGCCAGGACAATTAAAAGATGACTGTCCATGGCAAAAGAAAACACTAAATCTGCAGGAATCATCAAAGGGTCGGAGGAAGGCTTGCAGCTGAAATGTCAGCATCCATGGTCCCGTTAAATTCTGCCTCCGAGTGCAGAGTGGCCAAGACTCACTCGACATTCTCCAGAGCCGAGCACAGGGTCATCTTTATTTTTCAGGCTTGGGTTCATCACAGTGCTGTATCTGTTTAACATATAGATTACTCATCATCAGGCTGTGTAGTGCCATTTGACTTCAGAATATATTCTCTTAAACATAAGCAAATATTAAACAAAAGAAAAAACAGTAGAGAGTGGTGCATTTGGGTGTATATAACTGCAATCAGAGAAGAAAAACAAAATTCAAGGCACTCATTGAAAAAGCTCAAAGCTGTGGTTGCTCCGTGCAGCACCGTGCATAGCTTTCCTGGATAAATATAAATAAATAAATAAAATCCTTTGTCCTTTGACACACAGAAGCTATAGGATAGAAGCTACTGATTTTTGGCTGTTACCACCAAATGGGCTTCATTTCATAGTAGCACTAACAATTATGGTCTAGAAAATATACCCATAATCCCATTAAAACTGGCTACTGACATGGTCAATGGAGCAGTTGTCTTCTTTCCATCTGTGTGAAAGACTTTAAGACATTATTGACTGAACTGATTTCATCTTTAGGTATAGAAGCTAAATGACCATGTCCATTCAATTTCTGAAGTTAGTTCTGTGAGAGCACTGTTTTGTTTTGTTGTTGTTTTTTTCTCGAGGAGAATTTAGAGAAATTTGGAGAATATTTCACGCAAGTTCTTCCTAAATTTTCCAAATTTTCCAAATGTCCTATAGCATGGCTAATGCTAGCAGAAATCAATACTTATAAGACTCATGAACAGTAATATGGCTGGGATTGAGGTTGAGCTTCTAGTGGTCATCATACTATTGTTGGACAAAAACAAAATGACAGCTGCTTTTAGCTTTTCTTCAGCACTTCAGCATTGTGCTACTTGTGTGCTTTCTTATGTTGCCCCTTTTTTAATTCTAAACTTGAGTCATACTTTTGTCCACTAGAAGGATCATAATACGTTCAATAAATCAAGTGACGACAGTGATGGTAGGACAGAATAACAGGCTACATGACTCATAATGAAAGTTGTGCACTCTATTGAAAACACTAGATGGCAGCAATGCATCAGAGTGGTATAACAGGATATCTAACTCGATCACTGACTCCCTCTGGTGAGATTGAAATTCTGTTTTGCATCAGCTAATGCCTAAGACTCAGGTAAATTACATATTTTGCCTGAACATTGTTGCATTCTAGAGGCTATATTTTGCTGAAAGATTAGCAGGCGCGTTGAAGAGAAAAGTACCGCTGCGTCACACTCAACCCCTTTATTGATTGATTGGTTTCTCCAATCATGAGCCCAAGCATTTCCGCAGTGCCCAGAGAACAGAATGGAAGGTTACTCCTTGGCGCTGACGCTAACCCCCCCGCTGGGCTGGAACAGACTGAATTAGAATCTCCATCAGTTGGAGGCTCAACCACTTCCTGAGCTCCCTGTTGTGACACTGGATTGGATGTCCCTCAAAGGAAATCATATCCCAAAGTCTGTATTAACACTATCCTGCCCCCCTGCCAGGTTAGGCCAACCCTGCTCCACTAGTACCTTGCCAGGGCTATGGTTGGCACAGATGGCAGCGGGTACCTTTAAATGCGGGCCAGGGCACCTTTCTCCAAAGGCGGGCTTCTGATTAATTGAGGATGTGCACCCTAGCCACTGACAGATACTAAGTGCAGGTGCTGTGTTGAGGGAAAGAGCTCTCCATCTTGCCGCCGGTGACTCATTCTGAGGTGAGGAATAGAGTGGGTACTACTTTGGAGCTTGATCTCAGAAAGATGTGCTGACCAGGTGCACAACAGTTTAGTGTTGGCAGTGCACTAGGGGATGTCTCCCTGAACTGAATTGACAGATAGCTAGTCCTAACTGAGGCCCCTTTTAGAAAATTTAGAAACTTTAACTGTTCAATGAGAAATGAATCGGTTACTACCATGGCAATGATCTGTCAGTCCCTCAGTCAATTTCAATCTGCTGGTCTACAAGCCAACTATTTCATTCTGTAAACAAGCCATGCTTTTGACTCTTTGTCCCATACTGTGGACGGCTAACAATGTTTGATGGTATAGTGGGAGGCTTGCAGCCAAGCACAGCTGCCATGTCAGAGGTAATTATCAGGAACTTGTAAACATACACTTCACATACACACATCTACAGCTTCACACACCGAGGACCTTGATCATTGAGCTTCCTGCAGACAGAGGACGCCTGTCTGTAGTGCTGCAGAAATCTGCTTTCTGTTGTAAATATGCTCATGTTTTTGGCATTTTAACAACTGCCATGCACAATGAGATACCTGTAGTATGGGTGTGTGTGCATGTCTGTGTGTACGTGTTGTTTGGATTGTGCATTGGCATTTACAGCTGTGCCTGGATATCATGAGAATACATCAGTCTCTGTTGCTCAGGCAGCTCAAGCAGCTGAACCAGTCACTTATGATTATACTTATCACCCTGTTCCGAGAGCAGAGGGAGCTGGAGAGAGAGAGAGAGAGAGAGAGAGAGAGAGAGAGAGAGATGGGGTTAAGTGAGTTGTAAAAATTTACAGCTAAAATGGGATTACTCCACAATAAAGCGTACTTGAAATGATATGAGCCCTACGGAAAAGATAAGGCAGAATATTTAATAGCACAGCTCACAAAATATAGAGCCCCCCCCCCAAAATGTTGCCTGCTGCTTCATGTGAATCTGCATGCCTTACAGGACATAGATTGACGGTGGTATGCAAACTGATTGTGCTGTAGTAACTCTGTAGTACTTAAAGCTCTGAGGTCTGGACTGCTGCCTTTTGGTGCACAGAGTTGCCTCGGGGCAGGTTTATGCAAAAGCATAGTAGGATTGCTATTTTAAAAACAAAATCTACGTTTAATCTTCTGTAGGTGACAGCGAGGTCTCGGTCTTCTCGGTGAAGTGTCTGTCTTTTCATCTATGCAGTTCCTTACCATTTTAAAATTCTTTTAAAGACAAATTCATTTTACAGAAATCCTGGCATCAGGCATCATCTATGTGGGATTTACATCTGAAAAATACAGGGCAAGCAAACATGTGTAGGCGAAGAGACCAGGGATTCATGTATAACCATTAAGATCACAGAATGCTCTTTTTCATCCAACCTTTTCCTATTATCTTTAACCCAGCAAAGCTTCAGCTTATTACAGCTTTCTTGGAATTGGAAAAAACTTGACACATTAATTGCCCTCTCCTCTTACTCATTTTTCTTCTTCAGTAGTGTAATTGTAGTGCTTCCTACATAGATAGAAACTACAGAGAAAAGGGCTTCTTGCGTAAACATGTTCTTAGAATTCTCTTGTGTGCAAAAAAAAACAACCCAAGGTCCACAAAATGTCCACGTGGCTTTTGAATTTGTTCTGATGTCAGTTCATGTTTGTTAATGGTAAAAAGTAAAAAAAAAAAGGTCAGTTGTTTTGTCACAGTAAACAAATCTTTTGTTCAGTTGCCCCGTGCAAGGGTAGAGCAGCGCCGGGTCACAGTGATCATACAAGAATATCACACAAGCCAGTACATATTTCTGGACACATTTCTGTATGCTACCTTCCATCCATAAATCTTGTACTTTAACGTGAATAGCGAATGATGCACATTAAGTGAATAGCTAGTGATGCACATTTGCACACCTGCTCTGTCAACCAGATAATGTGAATATACATATATAATAACAATACGCATTTGCCCGATCTTGGTCTATACATTTGTACATCTGCAATCATCAGTAAATTAGTCAAGGGTAATCACAGTGAGAATTATTAATTATTATTATTCTGAATTCTTAACAACTGGACTTTCCCATGATGAGGACATATCTTCACTCTTCAGCATGGTTAGGCTGGGCTGTAGGTACAGCACCATAAACACACCCAGCGATTCTAATGACATGACATTGTTAGCAACTGTGCTGATGACTCAACATGTTGTTTGCTAATCACTGGGGTGAATTGTTGCTCCCAATTCACCAGCTGCTCCCAAGCCACTGGATTAGCTCAAATGCAAACAGCACACTTTAGTGACGGTAAAATAAAGAGGTCATTATTTATAAATGAAAATTATTAATGGGACGGAAATTTAGCAGAAAAATCAAGCCACATGATATACTATCTATACTATCATATGATATACTGTCTTTGCTTTACTGATTATTAAAACTTGCAGACTTTAGACATCAAGGAAATAATTAATATCAGATGTGTTGAAAGTAATTCATGTTTTCTTTGAGCAATATTATTTCTGAAGGATGTGGCAATGCAAAAGAAAAGCAGCTGCATTAAATCATACAGTTCATGGTTGATCTCAAGCGTGTGTATGGTCTGTTGCTCAGTCTGTCAGGTCCAGTGATTCTCCATGTGTTCCACTTCCACAAGTTTCTCTCTTCCTATGCCTCCACTATATCAGTGTGGGTATGATGAGTTGTGTGGGAGAGCTTAACTCTTATCAGCTGTTCATTATATATCATATCTCCACTCAGCACCATGAATCACCAACAATCGGCAAACTATTCAGAAGATTTAAAAGACTTCCAAATGGAAACATTCATTCCCATCTCATGCTATAATGCTTATCTACCAGTAGGAGAACAGAGCCCTTCAGTATCCATTGCAGACTGATTTACCATGTTCAATCCACATTCTGCGATAAGTGGCGATACGATGCCAGATATTCAGCTGTGTTAGGATGTTGGGGCTCTGAGTTGGAGCCTCTGCAACAGAACAGGAAAGAAATGGCCTCTGATGGTGTTCGGAAAGTGCAATCATACATATATACATTTCTATTTTCCCCTTTCAGGAGCTGCAGACAACACGAACAGACTCGCTCGCTTCTCTGGTTCTTCATTGCAATCGTCTCCTCCTTACTGACACAGACCAAGGGAGTGTAAAGAACATACAGTACTGACACCTGGTCCAAGGGCAACGGGCCCTCACATATAATACAGTGGAAGATACACAATGGACAGTAGACTATATGTGTCATACTACATACTGTATATACATCCATTCATGAATTTATTGAGTTGTGAATGCATCAGTTGTATTACAATGTCTGAAAGAATTCTTTCACTGACCAACACTGAACCATTTATTTCCTTAAAGGAAAATTCCAACCTCAGATACTCTTATACTGTTGTATATCATCAACCTGTGATATTTAATACGTTCCAGGAGTTATTTTGTGATTAGTTATTTTGTAATTCACCATTTTATTGTGCCAATTTTACTTCAACCTGCCTGGTCTATTTCTGCTTCAGCTAGTTAGTTTCCCGGAATGCCTTTTGATAACGGGCCTGAATGGGCGTGAACTTGTTGCTGTTGCCTTCACGTCATGTTGGACTAAACGGAAACATGGGAAGATTTCCCATTGCTCCGACCTGGTAGCGTTCATGAATACAACTTGGTGAGAAGCCCTTGGATATTTCTAGCTAGTGGTTTGTCCACCAAATGAAATGCAGCAGTTTAAGCATAAGCAGAGTTGAGTGTGCAGAAGCATGCTAGTGTGACTGTTTCAAGTAATTATTATTTTATTACCTTGGACTGTGGACTTCTTTTGACAACCAGTGCTGGGATTGGCTCCAGCCCCCATGTGACCCTGAATAGGAATAAGCGTGTACGGAAGATGGATGGATGTAATTGGCACAAACAATATACTCTCATTTTCACAACAGAAACAATTAAGCTTGCTAATTAGAGATCCATCAGAAATGTCTCGTAAGAGGTAATATATCATGATGCTTGAACAGCATGCAAATGTCTCTGTCGATGTAGTTACCATCACTACATACTTTCAAAGCACTGCACATCAGGCTTTGCCAATAGACAGAATTCTTCCAGACACCAGTCATTACAAATGATGGTAAGCTACATTTTAATAAGTCGCTGTGTCGCCTTAATGTCCCCCTTAGGGCTGGGTCACATGTCCAAAAAGGCACGTGACCCAGCCCTAATGGTCCTCTTCAGCTGCCATATTTCACTCAACAGTGGTACATTTGGTCATAGATGCCCCAGTAATCTGGCTAGTGACGCGTTCCTTGGACTAATATCTGGAATAATTACTTGTCTGCATCACCAAAGAGCTTAGAACAAGGCCAAAATACTACCATAACTATTTCCATACTTTAAAATAGACTTTCCCAGCCTTGGGGTCCCTGAAATGAAAATAGTTTCCTTAGAAATGTTTCCTAGACAAACTAAAATGACCTCAATATCTGACTGTTACTGTTATTTTGAGCTCGGCATGAAGCCACTGTAAAAGCCATTGACCAGCTCACAAGAGGGACTTCTTCTAGCCACCTAAACCCCTCCAATAAAATGGTGCCCTAATGGCTGGCTACAGTGGTTAGTTTGATTAGGAGTGGTTACTTTTGTGACCAAGACCAAGATGAGGTGTGGGAAGTGAACCATACACGTTCAATCAACTACTGTTTGAGGTGCCCTTTTGCAAGACAATTAACTGTCAACCCTCTTCAGTGGCCAGCAGTAGAAGACTATGGTTGTACTGGGCACATCCTTGGTGTGAATACTGAATGCATGTAAACAGGGTCTGGGATTAACGGCCTCCAAGAACCAAAAGCTGGAAGACTTTGTGTTCTTACCTGATTATATAGGAGTTCACTTCACTTAACTGCATAGTGTTTTAAGGGTTGTCATCACAGGGACTTTCTTACATCAATATGGGGTTATCTGTCAAAAAAGAATCCTGTGTTACACAATTGTAGTATCTGGTATTCTGAAAATCACTGTTGGGTGAAAACCTTGCATCTCCAAAATGTCAACTTTAATGAAAAACAGCCTTGATTTTAGCTTGACGACCATGCATTTTTCAGTTTATCCAATTGGTTTTGAAAGGTTATCCTAAGCCCAAGTATGGTACAACTTTCTCAACCCTTAGAAGGCCATGTAATCCAATTTAAGCTAAAACATGAAAATCACTGAAATTGGTGAAATTGAGTTAAAAGGTTTTCACCTGAAAACGATTCAATGAGAAAAAAATGCCCTATTAACTCAATCCTAGAATACCCCACCCTGAACATGGAATAACTGTGTGTAGCAAATAAGACATCTGTTGAGTCTGTGGAAATGAAGCATGAGCATTGTTGTATGTTTTCCAATGAAGCTTGACTTCATGAATTTCCAGCACTCATCTTGTGCTTCACAACAGCTAACGTGAATAAAAACATCACAGGATTCTCAGGTAATTGAGGGTCACTGACAGTCTCCCGGACCACATCGTTTTCAATCAAAGACCAAGTCAACGAAGAGGTAGGCCTCGATAAATATGCCTGTCTGCAGCCTCCTTAATCGAACAGACAGATCATCTCAACAGCAGAGATGTCTCCATAGTTATTTCCTCACTCGTTTGATACAGGCCCATGCTCCCAGACCCCGCAGAACTATGGGTAATGAAGGCACCATCAGCTGTGAATTCATTCATAGATCATCTGGTGATTTTATTAATGCATGAAGACTTGCTGGGTAGGCCCACAACTTGTCTCCCCGCCCCCCAGGAGGGCATGATTAATGGCGTTCCCCCCAAACTGCATCAGTTAGCCGGTGCTATCTGGTATTTGTCTTTACAAGATCGTATCGACTTTTGGGAAATCATGCAGAAAATGAACTGTCATGTGCGCAGGAGCTTGCTGAACAAAGGCTGGTAATACCTTAGTACTAGGGGCAAACAGAAACAAGCAGCAGCATGGAAATAGATAGCATAGATGGCTGTGTAGATGATGGTGCACAGACACCTCCCCAGTCTCCATCTGAGGAGAGAGAGTTAATCTTGTAACTGCCCTTAATAAGTGTAGCTCCCCGCTTCTTTTATGGAAATGGGTTTTAACAGAGGTGAGGCGAGGATATTACAACATCTCAAGCTGCTCCACTGTTTGGTTAGACCACATAATAGCATCATTATTTCTTCCTTTGCATGCAGATGGAAATTTACCACCAAACACAAACGACAGCAGGCTTTGTCTTTGTACTCTGTAAATGGCTACTTACAGTCAGATTAACATCTGAGACCAAACTTCTAACGCCCTTTGATTTCAAAGAGCTTTTTTCTCTCCCTCTCTATGGCTATTACACATTCGACTCCTGAAATGCAACAAAACAACATGTTAGAAGATTTGCTTTACATAATGACCTGTTTTGTGTTTGCTATGCTTTTTCTTTTTAACAGCTATATTAATAGTTGAAAAAGGTTTTTTCATATTTGATACAGCAACATTTTGGAAATCCAGTATGACAATGACTTTTTGGAAATCACAAATGGTAATTGAAGCCAAACATTTCTGTTTTTCGTAATGGGAACCAGACCCTTTTCAAATTATGGTTCAATAACCAGCCATCCAATAAGCTGGATTCAAATATGGCCAAATTCAGAGAAAATATCATCTTTACCATTGTAATTTTGGTTCTCTTTCTGCTGCATTCACAGCCTTAGTCACACTTTCCTATTATTCTCCTAATTTGGTGGCCATTTTTCACAACCTTTCCCTTTTCAAATCAACTGTTGCAGGGTTGTGTTTTTCCTCTCTCCTCCTTGTAATTCACAGTCAAATCTCAGAATCTGGAGTCACTGCCAGGTCCCAGAAGTCATCCACCAGCCATTTTGGGGCAATCTGTACGAAAGAGATTGCATCAACCAGGCTGATAATGCAAGTTAAGCCTTGGCGCTGATTTCTGACAGACCGGAGCTGTACTAGGCCATGAGGGAGATCAGGGAAACAACCAGTGGAGGGAGGGAGAAAGGAAGGCAGCCCTCTTATTGAAGCAATTCACATCTGCCCGACAGAGGGAAGAATGACTGCTTTGGGAAGATAATTGTGCCTGGAGAAGAATCCAGCTACAGGAACACCAGGAATTTTATCACTAAACCACCTTCCTTTTCAGCCGATAAGGTGGGATATGAGAACTGGCAAGGTGCAGGTGGGGAGGCAGGGGAGGCAGGGGAGTGTCATTACCGGGGGGGAGTCTGCACACATGATAACCCCACCTGCTCTTTTATTCCCTTCATTTTGTTTATGCTCTCCGCTCAGCTGCTTGCTTGATAAGGTAAAACCATCAGTCCCGTAGCTTTTGAAATCAATTTGATTCCTGCTTTGTCTCTGCGGACATCTGACGGGCTCTCTGGCGCAGCTCCGTGATGAGCCCTAGAGGAGTGCTCCAGCTGCCCCCCCGCCCCTCAAACACTGGAAGAGGGTTCGGTGATTAACCATGACACACAACACTCCTCCCCAACTCACAAACACAAGTACAGACACCAACATACTCTCTCTCTCTCTCTCCTTGCTTTCTCTTTTCTCTGTTGCAGTCTTGGGTGGGGGCCAGGACTACGCAGTTTTTTGGATGAGCCATGTTCCTGTGAGAGATGGTAAAGTAGGTTGAGAGGACAGACATGCCCACAAGTCTCTTCCTGGGCAAATGAACATGCTGGAAAATAATTACTGGGCAGCAGTCAAGTGTTGTCTTTGACCTCAGAAACTTTCTCAGTTGGTCTGTCTTGTCTTTGTCCAATAACTTCTGGTCATCAATGCTTCATCCATATATTTCACCATGTTTTATTTTTACATTAATATATTATTATATTACTTTTTGGACATGGAGGTCCATTGGTGTTCGCTCTGGTAACCATTTTACAGCTGTCATGGACCACTGGGAAAAATACATCTGATATGATTTGATAATTTCAGCAAACCTATAATCACAGTACTATTGATGTTTATGTGTCTATATAATAATAATAATAATACTACTAGTAATAATGAGTGAAACCTTGTTCCCCAAAGGATAAATGATCTTTCCATTTAAGGTCAGAAGGGTCGGCTACAGAGAATTCAAGATTTTGCTGAAGGACACTTCAGCAGGGTGGAGGCTTGCTGTCACGAGGGCTTCAACCCAGGTCTTCTGGTTGAAGGACGGTCTCCCTAATCACTAGGTCACCAAAATGAGGCATGAATTATGAGGGACATTACACTTTAAGTGTTCATAACAGTAATAAGAATTCAGGACACTCAAGGATGACTGTAATTATTTCTGTCATTAGATTCTTCTGGGGACAGTGAGGCGTGCGCTCATGTAGCTCTCTACCAGACCTGGGTAGAATGGTGGTTGTAAATATTTCTTAATGTTTATTTTAACCTACTTAGAGCACCAGATGGGTGGGGTTTACCTCATCAGGACATTTCGGGTAATGTCAGATAAATTGTCAATTGCAGAAAAGTTCATTACATTGACTTTCAAATGATCAGAACTTTCTGGTACTCAATTGACTTGAAACTTTCTGGCACTGTTGTCCTTCGCGGGCTTCCCTACCCCTTTGGTATTCAAAGAAGATTAAAGAAAAAATCCACCCTAAAACACTTGAACTCTCTCAAAAACAGCTATTGGCAATGTACCTTGCATTTCTGGGTCCTGGGTTTGTTTTTTGGTGGTGTATTTTTCTTATTCCTACAAATAACTGGCCAGAAGTATGATGTGACGTCATGTCAGAGTTTGATAGCAGAACGATTTTCATCTATCTAAAAGATCAATAGTGGTGTTAGCCCCTCAGAATCAAAGAGCAAGGGCTTCGTTCTCAACCCACCATTTTGGACGACGTTCAACAATCATATAGGGAGAATCCATTGTAGAAGAGGCAGAGATACCAATTTCTCCACCGACAGTAGCCAAGATAGACCAGAATGCAATGCAGCCACAAGACTGAAAAACTCTTGCTCTCTTGCTCTCACGATGCTATTGTTCTCTCCACCTGCATGCATAACCTACAGCTGAAAGTTCTACCCCATTTTCTGGTGGTTGTCAAAAGTTGTTGACAAGGCAGGTTGAGGGAAGGTGGGTACCCCAAACACATTGAAATTACAATACAACAATACATGACAATAAATTACAACACTTCATCACAAAATAACTCTTGAAATTTATTGAACATCACTGATTGATGACATAGAACAGTGTAAGAGTATCTGAGGGTGAAATCTTTTATAACAAACACTGAAAATGTGGCGTTTGACCCAGGCCTGTTGTATACATTAAAAATAATGCATGACCTTGTTTAATTTATCTCTATGTTTCCTGTCCCAGCTTCTCTGGGAGAGGTCCAGGAACGGCTGTGCACCCGAATTAGCCTGATTACTACAAACACTAATAAATAAAGACCTCCACCGGAAATTCCAGCCGCGAGCTGACATGCACTAGTTTTTTTCACTGGGAGCAGAATAACTCAAGGTGAGATCGATAGGCGAGGCCCTTTTTACATGAGGCGAGACTCCTGTGAACATCTCCTTAAGAGCCATTATTTACTGCCATTATTTACCCATTAATTTGAAATTAGAGAAAAGAACGGCACAAATATTTAACAACACGAGTGCCTTGTTAAATCAGCCTCAGCTGAGGGATTATTTATTCAATAACTTTTTAACCAAACTGCATTTATTTCCAAAACATCATGAAGAACATTATTGTTGTCCTGAGCCGTAGTATATTTGAAAATAAAATCATGAAAACTGAATAACGTGGTAGCGTTAGTAAGCATCTCTCTGCATGCCCTTTCAGTCTGTCATTGTAAATTACCTTGCATACTCTTTCTGTTCCCTCTGCAATTAACCACATACTCAATGACAAACTCCCTCCACATAATAATATCAATTATAATGATGTAATAATGTGATATTTTATTGATCCTCATACAGAAATTCTCTTTTACATCGAATTAGAGTACGGGGTCAGCTACATAACAGCACCCCTGAAGCTGGTAGGGTTTACGTGTCTTGCTCAAGGACACTTCAGCAGCACAGATGCTTGCAAACATGAGGGTTTGAACCCAGCCCCTCCAGTTTGAGGGCAGTCTCCCTTCTCGCTATGCTATCCTGCTACCCCCCAAAAATGTAGGACATCCAGTATAGGAGTCCTTCTAGACAAATACTTGAAAAGCAGAAAAACCATCGTAGGGAAAATAAATCATGAATGGGGTTTCAGGTGACCTGCTGGGCAACGGTCTAACATCTTCATTTCAGAAAAGACAGAGAGAAAAAGTTCACACCTGACTATTAGCCGATGTGAAATAAGAAAATCTGATTTAACAGGGATTGCATTGAAAAAAAAACAATACCTGGCACTCTCCAAGAATTACAAAGGTGGTGGTGTTAGAACTGTCTGAATTAGACACTGTCAGTAGGCACTGGGAGCGGTGGTAAAACTACTCTCCAACCTCAACTTGCTCACGTTGGTTTGATTAAAATTAATGCGATAGGCTGGTTGCCTTGGCGATAGTGAAGCTTTCCCATGTCTCATAATGGTTAATTCATACACTGTTTTTTTTATTTTATTATTGCACTCTGTAGTATTTTTGGGTTGTGTTTGCTCTCACCTGAGGACGATTCCTTCCCAGCCATCCCAGCACTGAGTGGCAGTTGATCACGCTCCACAACATCCCCCATAATCCTTTGCTCTGCTTCCGTTTGATGTCATCTTTACCCGGGGATAAACAGTGGTGCCCCCCAGGGCTAGCGATAAGCACCTCTTCTTAGAACAGCTCAGTCGATGAAAACCAGGATCAGAATACTTAGACTTTCACTCACACATAGGCACGTGCACGTACACACACACACACACACAAACAGATATATACATACCTGGAACCAAGAGAAAAATATTACCAACAGAAAAAAAGTATTTTACTTATTTATTGCTTTGATAAACCCTTGGCAATTATCCTCTGTGAAAAAGCCCTCACTGCTATTCAGTTCAAAATGTAGGAGAAGACCACATTTCTGGTCGCTTTTGACATTTAATAAAATTAGAATGAATTAAATTCCATTTTTTTCAATAGTACTTACATCTGTCAGCAGACTCAGGGCCCCAAGGCTAGAAGTTGATGGCTGTGTGCGCAGCATTTTTTTTTTATACGAACAATATTCAGTCAATTACAGATTGTGGGTTTTCACCTTGGTCTCTCTGGACCATGGATTTTTTTTTAGCATTTGCCAGCCTGTCCTGTACAACTACTTGTTTCAGAGGATGGCTGTAGGCTGACATTTAGGTATTGGAATAATATTTGTCTTAAGACCTTTTTCCCAAATGTAGATTAAGTTCATGAGAAAAAAGAAAAAAAAATCCTGTAGCTTGGTTTAGAGGTTTATTTGCACATATAAATGATAAAGAACAGAAAGAAAGGAGCACAAAACACAAATTTGTACAGGTGAGAAAAACAACAACCTTACATACAGAGCTTTAAAAAAAAACATCTCGCCTCAAAAGAAAAACAAAACAAAATCAAACTGACAAACGAAGAGATGGCTGCTTTTTGATGAAAGAGGCTATATAACAACAAAACTCAAAGAAAAGAAAATGACATCACTTCAATTAAATACATAAATGACAGGTAAGGGAAGTACAGTACAACGAAGGACAAAATCTATGGGCAGAAATATGTGTCACTAGGAACTGAATTTGAATCATTTATATTTGAATTTGAATTGCTCAACTTGAATAATTACATTGAAAAACTGAATCTGAACAGCATCATTTGAAATTTGAATTCCAATAAACTTGAAACTGAATGAAATATTATGAAATTGAATTCATTTGCTCTGAAACTGTATTTGATCCTCACTGAAAATTCAACTCTCTATATACTTCCACATTCAGTTCTCATATTTCAAATTCATTCCTCGCAATTCAATTCTTGCAATTCAATTTCAGTTTACTGAGACACACATCCGGTCGTTGAGGTTTCACAGAACTCTTTCGGTCAATCAGCTATGTTTTTGACCATTTCCTTCACTCCCATTGTGGGAAAAAAAACAAGGCGACTTGTAGGGATTGATGCACATTGAAGAACATTTCTGTGGAGGACTGGGGGGAGGGAGTGGGGAAGGCTAGCGGCTGCGGCCAATTAAGGCTGATTGCAGCCGAGCCTTTTTAACCCGTGTGTGACTGTGTGAGCGAGGGAGCGTCAGTGTGAGAGGCTGACGGAGTGCGTGAGTCCGGCAGGCCATCGGGAGGATCGGGTGCCGGACTGTGGAGTGGCGAGCGAGGCCAGCAGCAGCAGCGACCGAGCGAGGCCTGCGGCAGGTTCGCCGGGGCGGAGGCGAGGTGCGCAAGCCGGGAGAGACGGAGTGGGAGAGCGCGCATCTCCTCCGCGGCGTGGAC
>OOFE01041006.1:19414-37831 GCA_900323365.1 Monocentris japonica | reverse complement strand
ATTGATGCACACTGAAGAACATTTCTTTCGATCATGGATGAGTCTGTGACTGGGCTGTCAAACACGGTAATATCTGTTTAACTGATGTTAACGTTATAGCTATTGTTGTAGAATGGTTTTGTTTTGTCAGCGAGCATAAACAAAGTTTTGGCTGTCATAATGTTTACAATTAAATTAGTCTACTAGCATGTGAAGATAGAAATTGACAATATTTGCCAATAGAGTTTAACGTAGCGTTAACGTTAGCTCATATGGCGTAAGTTAGCAACTGAGTGTTTGATTAGTTACTTTGGTCCACAGTTGTTTCAGCAGAGTTCAGTTTTTCAATGTTATTATTCAAGTTAAACAATACAAATTCAAATTATGTGATTCAAATTAAATCTTTTAGTGCGATTATTCAAGTTGAGCAATTCAAATTCAAATATAAATGATTCAAATTCAGTTTCTAGTGACACATATTTCTGCCCATAAAAATCCCTGGTGCAGAGAATTAAATCTAAACATAATCTTGATGTTTTTAGAAGAAGCAACCCATAACTTCATGAGTTTATTTGGATTAGTTTCAATTGTGTGTCATTGGCTCATATAATCAGCTCAACCTAAACTGAAAAAACGCACATTAAGTCGATCCGCTTGTGCAATTCTGTCAGACAACAATAGAATCAGAAGCAGGGAGGATTGGGGATAAGCTTAATGAGCAAAAAACCCAACCACATTAATATAACACCCTCATGTTTTCCCAATTGAATCTGACACCTTGGTGCTCAGTCAATACCGGGCGATCAATACTTGGACCATTCTGAAACCAACATTTTCAGATGATGCCGAGCATAAATCATTCATGTCATGGCTGAGTTATTGACCTGGGGATGGGAAAAACAAAAACAATGCACACACACACACACACAAGTACACTAACACACGCACACACACACACACACACACAGGTACACTTGATAAGCTTTCACTCATGCATGTAAGGACACACACAAACACACACACACACACACACACACACGCTTGTTAAGTCTTCACTTCATCGCACTTCACATGGAATCAGATCTCTGTGCTTATTTAGGACCATGAACCGCCACCACCATTTTCAGTTCTGTCTCTTCCTCTCATCCTTCCACCACTTATACACTGAAAAACAAGATAATTTGCATCCCTCTGGAGACATCCCTGCTGGGTTCTGTGTGGGTTACATGTGTCCTGAAAAATTCCCTCACTGCACTTCTAATCATTCAGCAGATAAGGGTGGGAGGTTCTTTGGAAGAAAAAAATAAAAGGATACAAAAAAAAGTTAATGAGGTTTTTCCTGCAATGCACTACACCTCTAGAGGCAGGGGTCCGCTTAGCAGCAATGTCATTAGACAGGAATTAAACTGGGACTGTTGTTTTGCTGCGCTATCAATTTATATACTTTAATTGCATGCCCAAACTGTTGTGACAAAACAAGGCAATCTGAAGATACAGCATGTGTGAGTGTGACTGGCTATTTTGTATTGACCACTACAAGTTTTTCTCCCTCTTTCTCTCTCTCTCTCTCTCTCTCTCTCTCTCTCTCTCTTTGCACAACTTCTGAGGGTGGCATTTGCAGGCCAAATATTACTTGCTTGTACATGAGCAACCCTGCTCTCTTGTTTTTTGGGTGTGTTATTTGTTGCAAACTTTTAAACTAGAGCAGAGACAAACTCAATCCCAAGAGAAGCAATACATTAGCGAGCACCCTTTAGCAAGCTGAGGACTGTGTCCTAATAGTATTTTAAAGCAGCTGCACTTGGCAATCCATCATGGAGATAGCAATCTGAGGCTGTCCCCTCATACTGCAAGAGACTTACCGTCATCACAAACAGAAGCATTGCATGCACATTTACGCACCAAGTAATTCACAACTGCTTGGAAATACCACATAATGGAAGGCAATTATGTAAAATGCACCCCATCTGGTTTTGATTACAAATAACATTAAACTTTATCAGGAAGGTTTATCAGCCCTCCAAGAAATTGGAGAGAAATGTGTGCCATGAAGTTACTGCAGCCCAGGTAGGCGGAATGGGCTTGGCTCAAGATAACGTCATTCAATTGGAAGCTGTCCCAGTTCTTTCAAACACATCTCATGTTCCCAAAATTACACTGAAAGTGGTCAACGTGGCAAAATAGGCTCCTACGTCTTTTCTGGTAAATGAGTTGAGTGCTGTGAGGATTTCTCTTCAGCTATGACACTCATTTGAAAGAGAGGAAGTGTATTCACGTGTCACGCAAGTAACACAAGTTGAAATTGAGAGAGACAGAGAGAGAGAGAGTGTTATTTAAGTTGCCACATCTTGGGATAGTTTACCATTTTTACTGATGATAAAATCTATAAACTACCAACTGAAAGTTAACATGAAGATTTTCATATGTTTCATGTTATTGTTCATTTTGTCTGCTCTGAATGACTGATGTTTTGTTCAGAAGCGAGAATTTCATGCATCCATCCCCAGTCTGCACACTTTGGCCCTTCATCGTTGCTGCCGTACCAACCTTTGTAATTGAAACCAAGATATCAGGATGGGCGGCGCTGATGCCAGGTGCATACTAAAAATAGAGCTCTCTCATTGGACCCTCTCCTAGGGATGCCATTTTTTCATGCATTATGCATATATGCTAAAATAGGACAAGGAAATGGATTACTTGAAAGGGCACCTGTGGTTCGCAGCTCAAAGATATATGCAACAGGGGAAATTAAATGAACAAAGCTATCATTTAGCCGACGCACAGCTGTATGGGGAAGCGCAGAGACACTTTCTGAGACAATTCAGAGGTAGCTGGTGATTAATAAATGTGGATGAAATCAGTGACACACTTGAAGCTATATGCAGGTATATGGAATATACTGACGTCTCTTTCGATGTATTTGTGTACCAACCCATGAGCTTAATCACTTTTTGAAACATGTATTAATATGGCAGCATGGTATCGCATCAACCCTCAACAGTAGGTACCTCATCTCACTTCCTCAACAGCCACCACACCACCGGATGAAATGCATCATGAAATATGCGGAGAGAGAGGGAAAAGATCACAGACCAGACTTTAACCTGCAGTATTGTGAGAACATTTTTCATTGATTTAATCTGTATTTATCCAGGGAAAGTTGACTGAGCATGCACGCATTTTTTCAGCAAACCAAGCTGTAGTTACACGCATTCACACCTGGGAGCTGCCCAGTACAACGACAGTCTTCTACTGCTGGCCACAGATCTATTGATGCCTTGCTCAAGAGCACCTCGACAGCAACTGTAGAGGTTTGGATGAAAGCCGGTCTGGAAAGCCGGTCTGGAAATTGACCTGGTGACGTGTCTGTCACAAGTTTCTCTAAGCTCTAAAATACCGCGAACCACATGCCACCTGTCTGTCCACCATGAAGCCATGATGAAAGCTATATTTAACTGGCCAAATGTTACTGAGGTATTCATACAATAGCTACTCTCAGCAATATTTAGTCATCTACTTCATCAAGTTATGTATATATATTCAGGGTATACATTTTTCCCAGCACATATCAGTGGGCACAAAGGCTGTACGGTACCAGTACCATGTGCTCCCGTTGAGGCTCTTAAACTGCAAAAAGCTACTTCTCAGGTATCTAAATAGTACTCTAAAGAATTAAATGAGTCCTTTTATTGAATTCCAACACTACAGAAAAAAACTATCTTAGCTAAGCATTTCTCTGCCAACTTCTGAATCTTTTTTAAATCCTTATGGTGCACTGTCACTCACCATCGCCCTCGACAGCTGCAGCCACACTGTATGCCATGATGAATTGCTCAATGCATATTTAAGTGTTATGTGTAGCTCAGTTTATATTTTATGTCTTGCACTTTTCCCCTTGCACTAAATGTAAGATCCCTGGACCATGTATGTCCGTATTCAGTGAATTTCTGTGTTTCTGTACCAATGACATCAAGACAAATTATTGTACTGTAGTGATTCTGGTTTTAATTCTCTGTCCCACCCCACTAGTTAAACACCTGCTATCTCCTCTTCCTACGATGCGCAAATCTACAACTGCAACTCAATATCCGTGCAGTTGGCAACAAATGAGGGAGACGGATGAGCTAGGTCCTTGCACCTATAGTGGCAGAGCAAGCAGAGACATTGGTTGTATTATCCTTTTATGTGGGCACAAGACACCCACATTCAGCCTCCTATACAAGGTGGAGAGGAGCGGGATGCTCTGTCAGTTCTGAGCAAAGGTGACACCTCTCAGTCATTCACTCGTTGCAGGTGAAATTGGGGTCTCAATCTTGACTCTGGAAGGGACCCTTGTGACCGGGGCTAAGAGATTTAAGAAGGCTGAATGACAGCTACATGTGTGAAGCACAAGCACATGGAAACAGCAGGGCAAGGTGCTGGGGTAATATCTTTAGACACATGCCTGTGTCAGTGTGCATGTGTGTGTGTGTGGATGTGCATGCATGTAACCATTGTGTGCTAACATTGTGAATAGTAATTGATTCTATTTTCTATGAAGAAACAGTGCAATTATCATCCCTGTCTGCCTCCCATTTGCTGCTTCTTTGTACTCGGCATGTGTAGCCAATATACTACCATATGAGTACTGACAAAGGACTACGTCTTTAGAACACAAGCTTCTTTCTCCTCAGTACCTGCTACATCAACTGATTTCCCTACTGTCCTCTGCATGTGTGAATTGTATATATGTGTTCATTTGTTTGACGTACACACACTAGATGGTATGTTTGTTTGTATGTTACACAATGGAAATCAATTAGTTGCACTGTGTTGGTCCCGGTATCTTTTTCCTCTTTCTCTCTCTGTATGCTCTATATGAGTCATACCATAGTGTTTGTGTTTATATGTGTGTACACTGTGTACTGTGGCACCCCAGGTGTCACAAGCCCGATCAGGATTCAGAACAAACGTTCACCTTTAATCATTAACTTAAAACACAACTTAAACTTATCTTCAATGATCGAAGGTTTAAGGAGAGCTTTTGGCAGCGTCCCTGGCTACTCCCTCGATCGTCTCGCTGGCCTCTCTCTCTCTCGGACTGTGATAAATACTCTTAAGTCCTTCCCAATCAGCCCCCCTGGCTAATTGGTAACGCCTTTCAGGTGCGGCAAGATGTGCCAACTAGCTGGTGTCAGCTGGGGAATGTAATTCATTTTTCAGTTGCCACAACACATACAGTATATAGTGCTGTAAGCATGGGTGTATTTGTGTGTGTGCATGTGTGTGCACGCCTCTGAGCAAGTGTGTATGTGTATATGTGGACACAACCTTGTAAAGGTGTGTATTTGTACATGTAGTTGTACATCTGTGTGTGCATCTGTGCATGCATATACGTATATGTGTGTGTGTGCATGTCCACCAGACTGTCCACCACTCCTGACCTCCAGCCAGCTGTAGCTATTAGCCCAAGGCTGAGCCTGTTCAGGGGGAGATGTGCAGGTCAGAGTTCTGATCTAATCTGGTGGCTCTGTGTTTGATGAGGTCGCCATTGTAAAGAGAGTAGCCAGACAGAGCCAGTTGCTGAACTCAGGGAGCCAGTGGGTAGTGAGGATGGAGTGGGCAGGCAGACATTAGCACAAGGGTAATTGCCGTCCCCATGGCGGCCCACCAAATGACATCTAATATCGCTAGGGAGGGCAGCTAACCATTACCTGGTGCAGAACATGAGCTTTTTCTGATGGCCACTGAACTCCAATTGGGCTGGAAAATGGTTCATCATACACCCTGGTCGGCCAATTTAGTCTCCTGCTGTTGCAACTGAAAAAGGTGCACCAACTAGATTATTGATTGTCTGTGAGATTTTATATATTGATATTTTGCCATAGAATTTGGACTGAGGGTTGTTAGGACTGACTTGAAGAGGGTGACTGTTGCATTTATGGATGTGGTGCATTGCAGATGCACACAAGCCTGATAATTGGAGGCCTTTGGCGACTTAATCTAACCGTAAGCCTCTTTCAGACATACACCTCGGATATTCTCCAGAGAATCAGGTCCGCACACCACCAGAGAATGTACGTTTCAGATGCGTTCACAACAACAGAAAATACTCCGGTTAGTTTAGGTAAGGGGTGGGGCCTGGGTAGAGCATGCGGGAGACAGGACATGACGCAAAAAGTATGCTGTGGAAATCACAGTGTTTTGTTAACAGCATGAAGATGGCGGATGAAGTGACCAACTCACTCTCAGTGGCCGTTGTTGCGTTGATGTCAATACTAGATGTAGTTAAACGTATCAGCAGTATCAACGAAAGGGTCGATACTTCTTCCTCACCCTTGGATGTTTGTATTATCCCGGTTTCACGCCAGTAGCAAGATAAATACGTCATCAATACGCTCACTTGCTCGTAGAGAATACTCTGGAGAATCTTCTGCTCCATTCACACTTGGGCTCACTCGGCGATAAAACGGATTTTAGACTAGGGTGCTGGGTGGGTAAAGTCCATTTAATTTCCAGACCAACTGATTCGGACATTTGCGTTCACACATACAACCCCTCCGAGTAATGTCTAGATAAGTTCCGGATTTCACTGCATGTGTGAAAGAGGCTTTAGTCTCCCTCGGCTATGCAGCATTTGCTTTCACAAGAATAACGTATTGTGCTTTATAAGCAAAATATGGTCTCAAATGTGCTTGTGTTTGTTTGCAGCCAGTTTCATCATTCCGTAATAATTCACTCAGACTCATTCAAACATGCTTTGATCACTCTTTGAAGAAAAAAAAGACTTATTTTTGAAAGGCTAAATGTCACAGCTTATGCTTGCATAGCTGAAAGTTTTGTGTGAAGAAAGAAGTGCATCGTATGAATGTATCCCCACGGGCAATAAATTGGATTATGGCTTGGTGATAAACAGAAGATGCAAAAGAAAAGAGCGAATCAATGGAGTAGTATATTAGAATGATGAGTTATCAGTTATTGTTTATGGATAGCATCTAGCATGTTGCCTTGAGTCCTGATCTTCTACACATCTCTCTCTCTCTTGCCTTGTCGTTCTCATTGAGATTTTCTGGTGTCCCAGAAGTGTGACCTTAAAGCATTGGACTGAGCACACCTTTTGCTCATTTTGCTATCAACATGGTAGCCACATCTATATATCTTTTCTTGTCTATATGTCTCCCATGGCATCACTTACAGGCCTAATTGCAGCAGTTTGTGTTTGAATCAAGCTCCTCATTTCCTGCTTGCCAAAATGCTTGAAATCAGGCTGAAACCCCATCTGCCTCATTGCTTCCAGATCAGCACTACAGCTGGTCTTCAGGCCCTTTTTGACATGCAGATATGAGGCTTTGTTTATAAAGCTTGCCTGGGCCAAAAATACACCCTACAATTTGGCCATGACAATTTCCATGTGCAGAAACAGAGGGCTAAAGTTTACTCGATTGTGATTTATAGCTAGATGCCTATGCATATATTTAGTATTGGATTTAGGAGTGGTTTAATAAATGAGGCCCCTGGGTTGCTGCTGCCTAATGTTACATGTCCAAATTCAGCATGTGACCCCCTGTGAGCTACATCTGAAGAAGAAATGGTCCTCCCAGCAACCTTTGTGGGTCAAAAGGTTGGGCTACCAGCATCTTGCTGAGTTCTACTACCCAATCCCTCTCATCAGTGCAGCAGTCAGTCATGCTTCTTGCAGACTCAACTTCACCTCAGCAGCAGTAATGCTTCATGTTGCGCTGGCATGGGCTACAGTTCAACCGCTGTCTCAAAACCTATGGTGTACAGTGTCAACACAATATCCCGAATCAGGGAGTGCTATTCTGTTAACACTGAATAACTCTTTTATTTGCAGCGCTAGAAGCCATTTATGGCCAATTGCTACACTGTCCTCTCTGTTGAGTCTGTAGGCATCCTCTTTGATACGAACTAGGGTTTGGTCCTGTTGCAGGGCAGGATGATGGATCATCCCTCCTGTGACTCCATCAGCCATCTCAATGGTTTGGCCATTGGTGGCTCTTACACCAAGCCTTTATTCATTCATTCATTCATTCATTCATGTTTTCAGTCATTTGGGCTGTGTGTCAACCTTTCATCAATTCATTTCTACATTCACACATTCATACAAACACCACCAAGCCTTTACACACACACATTTCATCGCTGCACCAATGCTGCCTTCTCCCCCGCCTATTGCTGTAGAAAAATGAAATTTTACCCATTCCAGTTAACAGTCTATAACATTCCCTGTTGAATTCCATACAAAGAGGCTCATGCAGTATGCTTATAACCCATCAGCCAGTCAGTCAGTCTGTCAGGAGCCAGCTGGACCAGGCAGCAACCCAACGCTGGAGGGAAACTGGAGGCGAGGAAGACACGGTGTTACATTATCAAAGAGAGCAGAGGGCTGTGTATCTAAAGGCTTAGCAGAGGCACACCAAGCACCAACAAGAAGTCGGCGGGGGGGTGGGGAGGGGGGTCGTTTGGGTGGCAGAGTGAGTGGGAGAAAGAGAAAGAGAGAGATGAAGAGATGTTGGTTCTGAAACGATTGGGACTGAAACCACTGCTGCTGACAATCACATGGGAATTGAGTGTGCACTCTGTTTGTAAGTGTGTGTGTATATCTGCATAACAGCGGGCATACGCGAGGACTTTCTCCCGAGGACTGTTGTTTGTTTCCTGTCTGTCAGAACCCATACAGGAAACATTCAAAACATTAAGACAGACACCTAGTCGATGATGGTGAACTTAACTTGATTTTGCAGGTCATGTAGTCACCATGTTCATGTTCAAGTCATGTTTACTTTGCTAAAGATTTTAGGTTATGTGGGCAGCATAATAATCTATCTATCTATCTATCTATCTGGCTATCTATCTACCAATCAATCATCAGGTAGTTATTCGTTATTATACTGTAGCTATAACACGCTGGCAGCACTGTAGTGATGAATACGTGTGGTCTGGAGTAATGGATGCCTATGGCTCTCATGTGGTTGAACAATATCATCATCTTTCCACAGTTATACTCAATCTTTTGGGAAACTCCAGCCCAATAGATACGTACAGCATACAAAGTGGACCTTTGGTTCATGACATTTCATTATCTCATACCTCCTCTGAATGAGAATCGGGATCATTTTATTCACCATGTACAATGAATGAACAAATACTTGTCTCCCTGACATTGGTGCAGAGACATAACAACTAACTTTATGATGCAGCACACACAATACAGTGAACTGGTAAGCCACGAGCAAAATAATATGTTTAACAGTGGCAGACTTCTCCTCGAAGAAGAGCAGTTTTGGCCAATAAGAGAGGTGTTTACATTTACACAGTGGCATTAAAAATAAAGCCTCTGGATCCACGTGTAGTAGTTGTTGTAGAGTTGAACTGTAGTTGTAGAGTTGAACTGTGACAAGCTCAATTTCCAATCCTGTAAGGCTGTGGTGAAAGATGAGAGAAAGCTAAAATAATTCAAACGTTCCTTCTTTTGTTGCAGTCAGTATCAGGACATCAGAGTTTACCATCTCTCACTGAAAATTAATGCTACTCGGTTTGTTGCCTACTGCCCAAATCTAAATGTGGCACGACATGAGTCAAATCGTTAGAGGAGAAAGATGTCATACTCTTCACTGAATGAGCTGCCCTGTAGCTTACTCATCTTTCAAATGTCATACACACAGAACGAAAACTGTTGCTCATTATCATCGCCTGTACCAAGTAAATATGATAATTAACTCTGCAAAAATAAATCATTACCATGACTGTCATCAAGGCATTTCAAAGCCATTTTTTATCTCCACTGACATGCAAAAAGGAATAAATGTCAGTTGTCAGAGAGTCACGCCCTTGCACAGTTGCACGAAATCAAAACCCTGCAGTGTCTAGGTTCACCATAACATATCCAGCAGCCGGCTAATAGAAATCAAAAGAGCAACGCAAGAGTATTTAATTCCTGGTACATATTCACCAGACACTAGCCACAGGTATTTCAAGCTGGAATTAATTTTCACCATGTCAGCATTCACCTCTTACCTCTGGGATTGCTCTGCTTCCTTGGAGGCCCCCTATACGCCTTGTTAGCCAGAAACCTGAATGTTCTGCAAACCCTGCAACACTGTCAACCTCTTCACAGCTGTCTAAAAATCCCCACAAATCACCTCAAGCATCTCCTGCCACTTTGCTCCCATATTCAGCCCTAAGAAATTTCCAGCCCGTTTTACCTCCTGTGCCCACGAGAGTGACGGATGACTGTTGGTGTAGTACAACTACCCACCAAGTGGGGCCAGTGTTGCATTTCTAAGTCCCTTTTCCAAGCAGAAAAATGAAGGGGCTGAGGTATAGGAGTGTCACAGAAATTTCCTGTGTTAATTCATGGATGCAGGCAAAGCCCCAGTGTTTAGGTAGACTTAAGTCAAAGGTTTGGGTACATTCTTCTGTTCACTGTTTTTGGGTGCAAGTCAGTCAGCATCCACATCCTAGACAGAGAGTAAGAGAGAGTGAGAGAGAGACGGGGGGGGAGAGATGGACTGAGCGACTTGAATACAGGAGCTGTGGGTGCTGCACAGAGTGTTCTTTCCTGAAGCAAATGAATATGACAAGTTCCTGCCGACTCAGTTTGCTGACAAATACCTGCATCAGTCACCTCTTCCGTTGCACGCTCAGCAGAGACTATGCATTGGAGATGCCCCGTCTCCTCCCTTTGCAAAAATCACCCAACAAGTGTAACGTATTGTTGCATGGCACACATACCTCTAGTCAGAGGTATGTGAAGAAACAAATTCACTGCATGTGTACATGTGTTAGTGCCAAATAAAGTTGATTCACCAGTTCTTCTAAAGTTGTAGTGCGTCTTCCTCTGTGGGAGTTGTGTCAATGATCAATGCGCATGTGCAGTTGGCTTTCGGTTCCGGAAATAAAGTACACATCTGTGGACCAAGCATACGGCTCCTCACCTCTAAGTACTTTACATGGTGTCAGAAGTCTGTTTGTATATGAAAACAGTTTAGTATGGCTTCGTTGCAGTTTGAGCACCCCAAAATTGACTGGGATGCCGCAGATTTATACAAAGAATTTGAAAGATTCAAAAGTCATATCACTTTTTTTTTCGACGGCCCCCTCTCCAACATCATGGACAAACAGCGTGCAGGATGGCTGGGCATGTGGATCGGAGAGCAAGGTACAGAAATCTACAAGACGCTGCCGCGGGAGGCAGATCAGAAAGGGGTCAGAGAAAAATGAGTACAGGAAAGACTGCTGGACAAAGGGGAAGAGCTGATGTTAGCTAAAGCCATAGAAATCCCTCAGCAGTTTGAAATGTCACAAAAGCAAATGAAGATCGTCAGAGAAGAAGACTCACATGTAGCAGCAGTGTCCGTCAAACCATAATACACTGCCTCCTCTAGCAGGAATGTGCCTAAAATGGGACAGAGAGAAAAAATCCATGAAAGACAAATGTTAGCCAACCATCCCTGGAAGTGTCCAGCTAAAGGATCAGAATGCTCCTACTGCCACAAACCAAACTACTGGGTGGCTGTGTGTAGGTAGCGTGCAATAAACTCTGTGTATGTAGAGCAAGGGCAGGAAGATTCGGTGGAGGATGAAGTGCTGAACATAAACATGACACAGGCAGACCCCCCTGAAGAGGATAAATGGGCGGTAGACATTCAAGAAGATAATGGAGAAACTGCAAGAGATGGAGAAGGATGGCTACATCACCAGAGTCCATCAGCCTTCGGAGTGGGTAAGTTCAATGGTAGCCACAGTGCGCAATAACAGAAAAGAATCTGCATAGACCCAAGTGACCCAAGTGACCTAAACAAAGTCATCAAGAGAGCGCATCACCCTATGCGTACTGTAGAGGAGGTTGTGTCTGTGATACCGGGTGCCAAAGTGTTTTCTGTGTTGGATGCCAAGTAGGGATTCCTTCAGATTGCATTGGATGAAGCATCATCCCTGCTCACAACCTTTAACACCCCACTCGGAAGGTTCCGGTGGCTAAGGTTACCATTTGGCCTGAAATGCTCCCCAGAAATATTCCAGCGCATCATGGACAGTATACTAGAAGGCATTGCTGCAGCCATATGCGTGATGGATGACATTCTCATAGCAGCACCCACAGTGGAGGAGCATGACAAAATCCTGCGCCAAGTAGTTGAGAGAGCCACAAGCTACAACCTGAGGCTCAATTTTGAGAAGTGTCACATCCGGCAAGCACCAGTGCCATGCCTGGAACATCTGATAACAGCCGAGGGACTGTCAGTTATTAGAAATACTCAGAACTGCAGGAATGCACCAAAGAAGAGTTAAGCGGACTCCAACAGACAATTCAGCAAGGCTGGCCCAACCACAGGCCGGAAGTGCCAACACCAGTACAGCCGTACAGGGACTCAAGCACTTAGCTTGCGTTGCCTGATGGCATAATATACAAGGGACTGCGTATAGTGGTGCCCCCCACTATGCGTCAGCACATGCTGAGGCTCATACACCAATCTCACCTGGGAATAGACAAGAGCAAGCAGCGAGCCCGGGAAGTGCTATACTGGCCAGGCATGAGTGCAGAAATCAAGGAGTCAGTCCGAAACTGCAGAAAGTGTGCTGACTTTCAAAACAAGCTACCCAGACAGCCACTCCAACCAACGGAGATGCTGGAGCTGCCATTTGAGGAGGTAACTTCCGATCTATTTGAGTTTGAGGGCAAACAGTACATCATTCTAGTAGACTACTACTCCAAGTTCATTGAGGCAGAGGAACTGAAAGACATGCGCAGCCGCGCCACCATCAATGCTCTGAAATCCCAGTTCGGCAGACATGGCGCACCCACCACTCTTAGAACAGACAACGGCCCACAGTACCCCTCAGAAGAATTCCCAGCCCTGCAATCTGGAAACGAGATTAGGATGCAACCATATCCTGGCAACCCATTATGGTCTCCAGGAGTTGTTGACAGGCCACACAGTGCCCCACGATCATACATTGTGGAGAGCGGAAATAAAGAATACCGCCGCAACAGCCAGCACCTTCGGTCAAGCACAAGAGCAGCCAACCAATCACGCCACTGGACCAAGCATACGGTCCTAATATATGCTCTGCGCATGAAAAGTGAGAGTTATATGTTTCCCTATCAAAAAAGAGCAGATATGACTGGAAACGGCTGGTAGTTTGATATTAAATAACGTGGTACAAAGTACCCTACCCTTAACCAAATTGTTTTAGTTGCCTAAACTGAACCCTAACAATAATCTTCACCTTAACCAAAATTGTTTTCCTTACCTAAGTGTAACCGTTAGCTAACCTTTCCACATGACGGACAGATGAAAATGGTGTGTCCAATTCGTGCTCAACAACATGTAATCTGCGTTTCAGAGTTCGTGCTCATTCATTTTATGTTATTGTGGTGGATGTGTTAGCTAGTGTGCAAATCAGATGTGTTTTCAAAAGGAGATAGTTAGCTGACCATATAGGATCGTTAGCTATCTAACAAGGTAACATTATCTAGACACAAAATCAATCAGTGGTAAAATTGTATGCAATCAGCTGTCCTTAGCCATTGATGCCCAATAGCTGAGGATGTATTGTCACCTGAAAGCCCTCTATAGCAGGGTGGATACTTTCTGAAGAGGGGGATTAAACCTTGGTCTTCCTGTTGAAATGAATTGTGATATAATAGTTATGGCAATAAGTCAAGTCAAGTCAAATGTATTTGTATAGCCCTTAATAACAGTTACAGTCTCAAAGGGCTTCACTACGCCCACATTGTGAAAGCAATAAATGAAAAAAAAAGCCAACATTACGTGTGAGAGGCTTGCTGTGTATTGTCTCACTGCACCTTGATGAGAGAAATATCCCACCCCCACCTCCTTGGCTCTTCTCCTATTGGTTAGGTCAAATGTGAGATTCCAGAGAATTCATTACAGAACTAAGTATTCCATCACTGCAAGACAGACAGAGAGTTTAATTGTGATGAAAGACGATATAAAGGATAATTATTTTGGCATTCAGACATCTCAAGTAGGAATGGCACATTGAATATTACTGTAACATCACCCCTTTTAAATTGGCTGGGAGAGACTGGGCTGGGAGACGACCAGCAATGGCCCGCTGACTGAGCTGCTGGTTACTGTGACGCCCCACATCAGATCTGGATGTCCCACCCAAATTATGAACAATTACAGGCCATCCTGGTTGGGGGGTCCCTCTCTCAATAGCCCCTCCAAAGGTTTCTTCCATTTTTTTCTCAAAGGTTTTGTGGGAGTTTTTCCTTGTCCTCTGCGAGGGTCCAAGGCTGGGGGTGTCGTGTGCCACCATAAATTGTTCCCATACTACGGGCATTGTGAGGCCCTTTTAGACTAACCATGGATGAGGGTTATACAAATAAATGTTATTTGATTTGATTTATTTTTTAGATTTTGAATCACTTTTGTATCTCTTTTAATCTTTTTTGAATCTCTGCACTTTTATTTGATGTGAAGCACATTGCATTGCATCTCAATGTACAAAATGTGCTATATAAATAAAGTTTGATATGATTTGATTTAGTTTCCAAAGCTGAAAGCTGTGGTCCAATGCAGGAGTTTTTTTTTTTTTTACCAAAACAGATAGCAAGTGAAAGAGTGTTGTTTTATATTCATTGCACTAAACTATTGTGGGTTGCATGCCTGGTTTCACAACCTGAGCACTCGCTTCCCTGCAGGGGCTCACCAATCTGACCTAGTTTCAGGAATTCTTTAGAAACAGGTGTCAAGATCTTGAGACAAGGCTACCAAGGGCAATATATTGAGGCCAGCAATTCTAGACAATTCTAGATAAGTATTTCAAAGTGAATTTAGTGTAATTTTTAGTTCAAATAGGTTATAAATGCATATGGAATACTGAATTAAACTTAAAAAGTAAAGTTTCGGCGTTTGAAAGCCTATCGTCTTGGGTTGCTGAGATCACATTTGCGCCTCGATATGATTCAGAAGGGTTGGGATGTCTCATATTTTCTCCTAAAACAGATACCAAGCCTCTCATGGACTCATAAACTTGACATCTCAGAAATATGTCATCCAAGTCCATAAGCGCTCAGCCTTGTAGTCCCGAGTCCACGCAATGGGATTCAGCCTTGGCTTGTGTGACTCATTGCTTGACATTACGCATAGTCAGCTGACTGCTGCTGGTTGTCTGTATATTGAGGGCTTGGGGCCAGAAGGGCAATAGCGGCATTTTGGGCATGAATGAGTTCTGTAGCTCATATTAAAATGCTTAATAATATCTGTCTTGAACAAAAAACTCTTTGAAACCTCAACCAAAATCAAATGAATCAACAAAATGTTAAAAACTTAGTGAAAAAATCCTCCTGTAAAGAATTATTAGTCAGTCTATTATTACTCCAGACAATTTTCCAGTATTAAATAAGTAGACACAAAATTAGGCTACCAAAATCTAATGACATTTTATGGCATTGAGTTGGCAAAGCCAATAATACAACTTGTATCACCTGCAGTATTTACAGACATCAAATGACAGAGAGAACAGAGAAGGGCATGTTGTCATGGACTTTTGACTGTGGCACATCACCAATAAAAGCCTTTGACATTTTAATTTTGAAAGCCATCCAAAGCTATTATTTTCATTGTCAACAAAGTCTCCTTGAAGCAATAGGGATCCTGTTTGACACCCCTGAAATATACTCCAGAGGTAGAGCAGTCATCTTTGCTGACAAGCACAAACATTGAATTTCAGATGAGACTTCAATTACTGCAACATTTAACCCTCCATTGACTCAATGCAGCTATTCCCCAGAATCAGTTACTTTAATTATCATGTACATGGGTGGCTTTGGTGACATTGACAGTGCATACTGATACATATTGAGTCACACAGTACATACTGGAGGACTGAGGACTCAAGGACAGCAGGACCTCACAAACAGTGCAAAGGCTCTGTGCAAAATATACTATGGAAAGTATGGTAAGGCTGTATGTATAATGTGCACTGCTGTCACTTCACTGCCGTAAAAAAAAACCCCAGTGATGGACTTTTGTGTCCAATTCACTTTGAACTGCATGCAACATGCCGGTGGTGTTCCACATGGATCTCAACACTGCCTATGAATGTAAACTAGGTTGGAGTATGTTGGTTACAAAACATGTCTAATGGCTAAAACACTGTGAACATGGTTGCCTACAAGCCAGGTGGACACGGGTCAGCAGGGTTCACAGTGCGATGAGACTCTGATGCTCAGGTAGTGCCTGTTTACCTGTGTGTGCTGGGTGTCTGTGAGTGTGTGATTTAAGTTTTTACATCTTGTGAGGACCAAATGTTCACACAAGAGTAGAAGACAGTTGCAAATAAATTTGGCACCAAATTAGAAACAAACCACAAGTATCTGAAAATACTATTCAGGACTGATATGTGTTGTTATCAGAGACAGACATCAAAGAGGTTGAATTCTTCTTTGTCCTAAGGTATAAGGCTGCACTGAATCTGCCGAGCCAACTTTCTCATGTCCACCCCCAACCACATCTCCTCGTACCAGACGGCGTCCAATTGCATTCCCTCTCTCAGCCAGTGAAAGGATCAACACAGGCTGGGCGGGATAATCCCCATTGTGCTAATCTGAGAGACTAGCCTCTGGGACTCCACAAAATTGACTTGCTGAAAAAGTGAGTTTTACTGCTCAGTATGAGCCCCCAGTACACAAAACACAAACAACTGGCTTTTAGTTATCTTGCCATTCAGCATGGCCTCACCTCGCCAAATAACCGTGATCCAAATTGAAGGGGACAACCTTAAGACCGGAAAAAGGTGAGTCAGTTGAGTTTTGTCCACATTCTTGCCTTAAGGTATCAACATGACACAATGATTTTAGGAGACTTTAAGTTGACAAAAATAACTTCAGGAATAGTAGAATGTTTAAGGAAAAAGTAGTACATTTATTGGGCCAGAGATTAGTTTGTATTGTTGTTTGATTTAAGTGGAGGGGAAAAGTCTAGAGCAGGAAACAGGAAAACATAAAGGTTTGGACTTGCATATTTAGTGAAACATATTCATATTTAACATGCTTACATAAGCTTAGTAGGAATGCAAGCAGAATAATTGTCAGATCCAGACAACTGTGTTTCTTACTATGATTGAATACCAGCCTTAGGCTGGGAAGCACAACCATTTCTCCCTTTGTGATGATGTTATTCATAAATTCAATAGTCTTGCTTATTTTGCATTAATTAACGCACGGCACAAAACCCGCACCACCGCAAATGAATCATGACCTAAAAATTAGAGCAGACTGTAGTTTTGTTTTTGGCACAACCAGCAGACCAGTCTGCATTGCATTTTTAACATGCCTTCCAAGTAACTTTATTATTGCTTTGGTTCTTAACAACAGTCAATTAATGAGGGGAGACTTTATTTTAGAACAATTTGGGGGGTCTTTACAGGGGTCCCTGGGAGGTGCACAATCTCACAGAAACCTTCTGGCAGAGTCAGCATGCTGTCTGGGGAAAGATTCTCATGAGCAGTATCTTCCTCTGCTGTTGTCACCAGAATGGAAGCATGGCAAGCTCCACTATGCCGTTCAATATGTGGTGCCACAATTTTAGCAAATATATGACGGTTGTCTCAGCACCTCCCATACAAACATATGTAGATATACAGTACATGGATTTACTTTCTACTGGTGCTTTGACAAACAAAGGGCCCAAATCCCCCTGCTAATCTCTGCAATTGATCATACTTCCCAGTCGACTTCCACCGGTCTGTGAGCTCATTGCCTCATTGCAAGTACGATAGTTAGTCCATCTAAGCTTCCAGTCTGGCACCATCACAGCCTGGACTGGCTCCCCCTCTGCCTGGTCCAAGAAAACCTGCAGCACGTATTTGATGCTGTTCAGGGGGTCTAGGCTTCCAGCTGCCCTCCAACAATAACACCGCGTGAGCAAGGAAGCAAATGGAGATGATGATTGCCACCTCGACAACTGCCATCCCAGAAACTGAACCAAAACCAGTTCGACAGCTGTTTCCAGAGAGCCATCTTCCTATGGAACCTGCCCTCCCTACTGACCACTGTTGGACAAAATACTACATCTGCAAAAAGTTTTCAGCAATGAGGAAAATAAAATAATACTTACCTTTTCAAGTGTTAAGAAACCCACTCAATAAACAAATGATAATGTCCACTTTTAATTCACATAAATATGTTGACTTTTGTACCACTCCATCTCTGCTTCCAATATGTCTCACCTATTTCATTCAAATGGCTGCTGAACTGCCATACCGTATCAATATGTTTTGTTGCAAAGTGATAAGCTTGCACTGTCTCATGGTGTTTTGCATGTGAGGTCTCTACTTTTTCCCATGTTTCCTCTGTGTGCCACTATTGTGTAGCTGTGTACCTGAGCACCAGTTCCAATTCTTTGTGCAAGTAATGTGCTTGGTGAAAAAGATGATTTTGAGTTTGACCCGTACAAGAAACAC
>OOFE01041001.1:41048-51616 GCA_900323365.1 Monocentris japonica | reverse complement strand
CCTGCGTCTGTAAAGCACCGTGAACTGCCTGCGTATGAAATGTGTGATACAAACAAACCTGCCTTGAACTGAACTGACCTGAACTGAACTGAACTGAACTGAACTGAACTGAGCTGAGCTGAGCTGAGCTGAACTGAATTGAACTGAACTGACCTGAACTGAACTGACCTGACCTGAACTGAACTGAACTGAACTGAATTGAACTGAACTGAACTGAACTGAATTGATCTTAACTGAACTGAACTGAACTGAACTGAACTGAACTGAACTGAATTGAACTGAACTGAACTGAACTGAACTGAACTGATCTGATCTGAACTGAACTGAATTGAACTGAACTGAACTGCAGACCCCACTGAAACTCTTTTTCACCTACCAAGTGAGAACATTTTGTCATTTCAGCCACATTTTCCTCCTCCACATGTCTACCCTTAAATATGATCAGTCTTCTCCTAAATCTTTAAAAGCTGTCTGTTTTCAGGTAGTTGGCCAGCTTTTTTCAGCTGGCTTGTAGTAGTGACACCTTTTTGTCATTTTAGCATTTCTGTGTGTGTACATGTGTGTGCATTTGCCTTCCTGGCTGGCTATTTCTGTCTTTTCAGCAATTTTGGCATTGGTTTCTAACTATATTTCCTGCTTTTCTCTCCTCTCCTCTCCTCCCAGCATGCCCACCTGGCACCTATAAGCCAGAGGGCACCCCGGGGGGCCTGAGCACCTGCCTGCCGTGCCCCGACCTCCAGCAGACCTCCCAGCCTGGCAGCACCTCCCTCAGCGACTGCGTCTGCAAGCCGGGCTACAAGGCCGTGGGCATGACCTGCCAGGGTAAGAGGAACCAGTCACTCCACACTCGATTTGATCCCATGGGAGCCTGTTCCTGCTGCTACTCTCCATCACCTCCATTGAACACAATAGTGATTTAACCTGTAGCCAGTTCATGAAAGCTTTTACATCGGCTGTTCTAAAGAGGTAGGTCTTTTGAGAGAAAAATCATCCCCTCTCATTCATCTCAGTCTGCCTGTAAACCCTGAACCCAACATACAGCTGGGTGGCACAGCATCGCAGGTTTGATCCTACACTGCTGAAGTGTCCTTGAGCAAGGCGTTGAATCTCTACCAGCTCCAGAAGTGCGACTACCCTGCCCTCTGACGAGCAGACGTATTTCCTCTGTTGGGGATCAGAAATAACTGTTACAACCTTTAACCGTCACACACAGTATGTGGAGGTGAATCAACTGAAACACAAACATTCACTTCCAACATGTCCAAGCACTGTTCCAGAGAAGTATGAAGTTACTGTAACCGCATCATGTATTAGTTCCAGTAATCTGAGTCTCCCTTCCCTTCCCAGAACGAGCCAGTGATTTCTTCACTCTGAGGAGTTCATTTGAACAGGATGATGTTCATTAATCTTCAGTTTTATACTCTGACTTTCTCTTTCTCTTGTCCCCTTGGTGCAGATTGGAGAGGTGATGTTTGACAACCTGTAATTTTCTGCTTTCACGCTCTTTTCCTCTGTGTCAGGAACATTCATTTTCCAATCTGTCCCACAGCTTAGCCTTCACCACCAGCACCGGCAGCCCTTCTGTCTGCCTGTCTGTCTGCTTGTTCAGGTTCAGGTTTTTTGTGTGTGTCATCTACATTACATATATTTGTGTTCTCTCCTCTCCTCTCCTGTCCTCTCCTCTCCTCCTCTAGTGGTTTACTGTCCAGAGCTGTCTCCTCCAGAGAACGGCTTCTTCATCCAAAATGTGTGTAACAACCAGTATGATGCAGCGTGTGGGGTGAGATGCCAGCCAGGGTTCGACCTCCAGGGAACCAGCATCAGGCTCTGCCAGGCTGATGGTGCCTGGTCAGGGACACCGGCCAGCTGCAGAGGTGAGGAGGAAGTAGGCCTGATGCATGATGGTTGGATACACATGGAGAGGCGGGACAGGAAATTAGTTGTTTTGTTTGGGGGTTTTTTCTAAGGTTTGCAAAAATGTGCTTTAAGACGTTAAGACGTTGGGCCATAAATATGTGCAGAAATTGTTTAGGTGTGTAGAAAATCCCAATTATTCTTTAATTTTCATCTTTCCTGTCCATCGCCTCTGATAGGTTGCAAAAGTCACGTGCCACTTGAACGTGTTGAAAAAAGATCCGTCAGTTTTCTCTTCAGTGCAGACCCAACAACAGAAATGACATTCTCCGTATTACGTCTCTCTTCCACAGACAACTTGGAAAATGGGATTTTAACAATTTGACAATTACCGTAATAGAATTCCATGCCACGGCTCCAGTGATGACGGAGTGGCTCCAAAATGTGTTCAGTAATGCAAGTGACATATCGACTGATTGCGCGTTGCATCTGATTGTCATACAGTATTACAGAGTTGGTATTAGCAAGCATATCTAACCTCACAATGCTTCTTATTACACTGAGTGATTACACACATTCTCTGATTGATTCCAGCAGGTTCCTCCTCGCCACATGTCTTATATAGTTTCTCATTAAAGTGCAGGATTTTCATCAAAGCGCTCGGAGCCCGCCGGCTCCCATCTGATGTTTCTGAAGCTTCATAAACATTTATGTAGCACTAAATCGACCTATCAGAGTGAAGGATATGTGTTCCATTGTTGTACCGAGTTGCTAAGAGCCTTGTAAAAGCCAGAGCGAGTGGGAGTCTGTGAGAGAGTGTGTTGGCGTGGAAAGGTTTTTTTTTTGCTGTGTATTGAGATCATATGTGTTTAGACTGAATTAGAAATCAACATTTACTGGGAGACTACTGCTTTCTGCCAGGCCAGATGTTGGAGAGGGAGGGAGGGGGGAGAAAGAGAGAGTGAGAGTGTGAGAGAGAGAGGAAGGGCAGGAAGAATGCAAAAAAAAAGAGAGAGGTCAAGGAAGAGAGACAGACAACAGACAGAATGGAAGGAAGAAAGAAAGAAAGAAAGAAAGAAAGAAAGAAAGAACGAAAGAACGAAAGAACGAAAGAACGAAAGAGGGTGAGGGAGGTCAAGAGATGAATAAAGCAAACATCAATTTCAAGAGGAGAAAGCCAGCCACACCATGACTCATAAGAGAGGGTGAAGAGTGTGGAGAAGATTTACAGCATGTGGCTGGGGGTTCATATTTTCTGCGGGGTTCATCTGTATTTGCTTGTACGTATGTGTACTCGTATGTAAGCATTACAGCAAGTCTATGTCTAAGACCTCCTAGGTAGTTGAGCCCTGAGGGAGGGGGTCTCCTATGAACAGCCTGTCTGGCTGTGGGTGGTGATGAGAAATAACATAGTACACGCTCTCTCCTAGACCTCAGACACAAACGTCAGAGTGTGTGGGGAGTTTCACACTTTGGGTTAAATGATAGGTCCCAAGTTATCGTCAAAAATGATACACTACACTCCTGTGTTTGATTTACTCCCTTTTCTACTCCACTGGTGACTCATGTACCTATTTCTATCGGTTCTTCCTCAGACCTGGGGTTTACCACATCGGGTTGGATCAGATAATTCCTAGTAACTTGTCAATCACAGAGAGTAGGCTTTGTGAAGGTGAAGCTTTGTGGCACACGTTGCATTTGTCCTATTTGGAAAATTCCACTCATCTGGCAGCTAAGTAGGATAAAACAAATCATAAAAGGTGTTCGCAAAAACTTTTCTTCTCTTTTTGGGAGTTTGGCCCATCGGTCACCTTACACAATATCTGACGAGAGAACTGGCACCAAAATCAGGTCTGGCAGATAGCCCTGCAGGTGCACATGCTAACACTTTAGCATACAGTATGTCAAGTAACTGTAGGCAGTTAGCATTTAGCAAGTATGAAACTAGATATGTTAGTAATCCAAAGCTGGCATTGGGTTTTATTCTATGGTCTGTAGATTCATAACTTCTGAAAACAAAATCTCAGTCTTCATCATTAGTGAAGTCTATCTGGCTAACTTTGCCCACTTCCTGTGTAAACAAGACAAGTTACGTGCTGCAGGAAGATAAATCTACCAGTGAAAGTGCATTTTTTTTGGTTGAACTTTATGTCTATTACTAGTCCTTTAAACAAGCCTGGCAGGTTTAGACGCTTTTGTATTTTTTTATTTCACGTTCTTGTTTTTAGTTTTCTTGTCATGATTTTCTTTCTCCTCTCCATGTTATGTAATAATAATAATAATCATAATCATAATAATAACAAACTATATTTGTATAGTACTTTTCAAAACAATTAAAAAGTGCTTAAACAAAATTAAACAATGATAAATAAAACCCAGTAAAATAAACCTTAAGAATACCAGACATGGATTTAGCAAAATATGACTATAGGATGGATTGTTGTCTTGTCTTTTTTCTGTCTTGTGTTCATTCTGACTGTTTTTTCCCATACACGACTCCTTTTCGGGACCCCCAGTGCGCTCCTGCCCAGCCCTCTCCCAGCCCCAGCATGGCTTTCTGAGGTGCAGCGACGGTGGCGCCTCCTACAGGGCGGAGTGTGAGGTGGGCTGTGAGCGGGGCTACAGGCTGGAGGGAGACTCCAGACTCACCTGCCAGGCCAACTCCCAGTGGAGTGGACCCCAACCTCGGTGTGTGGGTAAGCCTTCATGACAAACCACCACCCCCCATGTCTTTCACCCTGGAATACCAGAGAACCATGGAGGAGTTCTGTTTTAAAATGCCATATGTCTATCACTGCCTTAAAGGTGTTCTGTGTTTTTAAACATCAATACATCATTGTGAAATTGACTGTGATACCTTGGTGTAATTACCTCAAACAGATGAGGCCATGGCCGAGACGATGAGGTATTGTTAGTAGTATTGTGCTAGTGTTACTAAAAATGAAGACCACATTTCCCATAAACCCTGTTACTTCCTGTTGCAAAGAGGATGTTGCCACTTGGGTCCATTCATATAGAGGCTGTTAGAGGCTGCACATGTTCTCAGTGATGTCTCTGTGTTGGTTAAGGTCTCAAAATCAATGTGTTGAAATGTTACACATAGCACCTTTAAGATTACCATTCAATATCTGAAATTTGAAACCACTCCGCAAAAGTGTAATCATTGTGTTGACCAAACACATAAGCTACCTACTAGCCTACCGCATCAATTTGTAACTCAGGTGTCACTCTTTGCAAAAGCTGAATTTCTCATTTTGCAATGAAACCAAAGCCTTTTTTATGCTAGGAGTTTGAGAATTATTCTTTTGGCAATATACCTTGTTGGCAAATGTAATTATAGACATCTGTTAAGAGACATTAGTCCCAGTTCACTGCCAGTGTAATCCTACACTGCTGTCTTCTCAGAGGAAATGAAGGTATCTCAGCCCCAAGTGCGTTTCTCTTCATCTGTCTTGTCTTCATTCGATGTCTTGTGATCATCAGTGGAGTTACGTAAATTTGGTAAATAAATTGCCCGTGCATTTTTTTTCATGATAAATTTCAGCTGTGTCTCTCTATGTCTGTTCACTCAAACACACACAGGCAGGCACACACACACACACACCTTCCCTTTAGCACTGCTTCTCTCTTTGTCTTTTGCCCCTGTCCAACTGTAAGTTCACATTGTCTGTTTAGCCTCCGCTTGGTGAATCCTGTCTGGCTGAAAGACAGAGGATGATATATCAAATGAAAGCTCCTAAAAGTATGCATGGTCTGGATATTTATATGTGAAAACATACGTTTTTACACACATAAGTACACATGAGCGCACACACACACACACACACACACATATATAGTGGTTAAACATATGGTGTGGATTTGCTCAGAGCCACACTACGTCACCCAGAGAAAGATATATCTACTTTATATATCTAGTTCTACTTTCAAAGATAGTCACCATATACATCATGGAAGCACACACACACACTCACACACACACAGTTACCCACACACTTCAAAACTGATAGTTAAGTTAAAATAGTTGCACACACATGCCTGCCACAAAGAGCGCCACAGGTCAGGCACACCAACACACAAGAAGGGACAGTGTTAGAGTGTTTAGCCGCAAACCTCCGGCCTCAGTGCCTTGGCCTGTGCTGACTCACTCCCCTCCAACCAGCTAGCTACTCTATTTAAAACGGCATACCCATCTGCTACCGGAAGCTCTCCTGTTTATCGACGGCTACCATCTCTTACCCCAGCGCTCTGATTGAGTTACAGTTTGTTTGTTGAAACGTCTCAACGTTTCCCTGCAGACTGTCATTACCTCTTTAATACAGTTAGAGAGGGCTCTGTGGGCTGCCGTCGCTGCAGAGTGGTTTGTTTTAGTGTTTGTTTGCACAGTGGTGAAACGGGATCGCCTTGACCGCCCTGAGAGGATGCAGGGTGTTTTTTCTCATCTGATTGAAATCTCCCATGCTGATTTTATAGACAATCCGCCGGCCTCTCAGTGATTTTTCCCTATATATGGCTCCAATGAAACAAAGCCAATAAAACAGGAGGGAGGGAGAGAGAGATAGAATGATCCATCCATCACCAGAAATGGTTCTAAATGAAAACCACACCAGCCTGCATCCAAAGAATGCATAATAAACCTCTTCTATATGAGTTTTGCGGTCAGTCCCTTCCTAGGTTCATTTCCGACTACAGTGCTGTTCCGTATGTGCCAGTTTCTGATATACGGCCTCTGAAAATAGCCTTATTGTTGGCAAGGATAGTGGAGCCTGCTCAAAGTAAGATCACTTTAGGGTAAAAACACAGGAAACATGCTGCTGTGCTTCCAAGAGGTTTTTTAGGTAGATCTGCTTCCTCTAAGAGTCAATGCATTTTCCTCCTGACCACAGTAAATACCAGTTCAGCTCAATGCAATGCTCATGGTATTGGTATTTAATAATGAACAATGAAAAAAAGCAATGAAAACGCAAGATATTGGCTGATTTTCACATCCATTCATTGCATCAGTTATTATCAAATTCATCTCTCTGTCTCTCTCCCCACAGAGGTGCGTTGCCCCCCCATTGTGGCCCGGAAAAACATCTTGCTGTCATCCCCTGCCTGCGGGAAAAGGGAGGTGTTGCCGGGCGCTGTTTGCCTGCTCACCTGTCGTCAAGGTTACAGCCTCCAGGGAGACAGGAAGGCAGTGTGTCTGACCTCTGGGGACTGGAGCATTAATGTCCACAAAACCGCCTGCGCAGGTAACCTTAGCTATATTCCAGTGGCTAGCTATGCCAAATATATAACCTTAAAATCTGAACCTATATCTCTCTGGATTCTTGAGATCTATTCATTTCTAATATGTTTTTCAGTGGGATCCTGTGAATTGATATATGTTTGTCCGATTCACTTTTGATGTTTGTGTGGGTTTTACGTGAGAGGGAGAAAGAGATTAAAAGAGAGAGAAAGACACAGGAGAGGCACAGAAAGAGAGGGAGATGCAGACAGAGAGAAAACTCCAGGAAACTTGGAGGGAGAAACTTTCCATTCTGTATTCTCCCTCTCTGCTTTGTGAATGGTGGGAATGGTGCTAACCCCGTTTTGAAGGAGGCCTTGGGTCACTAACTCAAACCATACCAGGTCCCAGCTCTCTCCCATCCACCCCAACCGGGCTCTGGGGAGCAGCATAATGGACTGCAGCCCTCCAGATGCCTGGCAGGTGAAACAGGTGGTGCGGAGCGGCTCTGCCTGCCTCGCCTTTAATGTCCTCAATCCCCCTCACTTCCTCACCGCAAAAGTAGGCTAATGAAGGCGCCGCCGTCGTTATGGAGAGGAAGAAGTGTCATAAAGATGAAAACGAACAGAGAAGGGGACTGACAGGGAGATGAGGAGGGAGGGTGAGTCATCTGTAGGTGTCTTTTAATGGGCGGCAGAGAGAAGAGGAGCTGGTCTGATCATCTCAGGCACAGATAGACTGAAGGAAGGAGGAGGGGGAGAGATAAATAAAGAGATGAAGCAGAAAGAGAAAGTTATATAAACTTGAGAGTGGTCATTGCAGGCCCCTGGCTTCCTCCAGCCTCTCTCCTAATGCCGATGACACCAACAGGGAAATATTCCTCCCTAGTTAGAAACATGAATGGAGCCGATTGGAACCAAGTGTGTTACTGGTTAATAGAGATGGATGCCTCAATAGATGGGTCATCACGTCCAGATGGCAACAACTCTCTTACATAACAGGCATGACCCCTGTCGATCGATTTGAGCCTTGAATATTGGAAGCTTTCTCACATGCAAGACTTGCAGTACTGAGGACAAAGATTCATTAGTAAAGCCAACACATTTCCTCATGTGGCCTTTGTCAAGGTTTGGAAAATGATTCATCTAAAAGCCTATATAAATACATAAAAACACTAAAATCAACCAGTTGTTTAATTCATAACCAGTGCATTACTAACACATGGTTTCATCGAGCCTTACAGAAGCAAAGGATGAGGTCATGTCACAAACCAAAAACCTGCCCATTTGTTACCTACAAGATACAGCAGCTTAGCAAAAGTTTCCTTGTCCACCCTGCATAGTCTACACCCCAGCCACTGGCTGGTCAGAGGTCAGCCAATGGCTCTCTTTAAAAGAGGGAACAGAGGGATACAATTTTAAGCAAATGCTGCAGGAAATGCTCTTTTTCTGATGTGACCAGGTGTGCTTTATGTATTTATATAGGCTTTTAGAGAAGTTGTTTTACCAACCTTGATGAATGTACTTGGTGCTGCTGGAGTTTCTTACTTCCCAGTGTTACCTGCCCATTCCATGCACCTTGTTATTGGGTGAAGTTCTGCCAGAACACTTTTTCAATCTTTGTTTGACAAGCCTGTTTCTCAAACCTCTACTGCCGCCCCCATGGTTATTTACTGTACCGGACAAAGTGTCTGGTAGTATAGGCAAGCTTTGGAGGGAGAAGGTGTGGCTTCATCCTTGTTAAGTCTGAAATCTGTTACCCTAATAAACTAGAGTTAAGGTAAAACTGAAAAAACTACTTTAACTCCCCCTCTCTGCACAACTGAGTTTCACATTGATGTTATTCTTGTGGTCTATCAATTGAAAGACAAATAAACGCACACCGGTATGCCAGTGAGGTCTGGTTCTGGTAGTGGACTGAGCGTTAAATCTTTCTTTATGGAGTTGTTTTTTGAGTGTGTAATGGAATGGAAAGGGAAATGGAATCGATCTAAGATAATGCTAGAGTTTGCATGAGATTGTTTTGACGATGACATAAAGCATATCTCACTGTCATTTTCTCCTCTATCTCCTTTAACCTATGCTCTCTATCATTGTGTCCTGATGTTGAGGTAATGGATGGAGAGCGATAAGGGCCAATTATAACCAGCTAGGAGACCGTAACATCAGTGGGATTAGTCCTTTTTGGAACAAAGTCAGTGATGCACTTTCTTTGATTCAATAATGACCAATAATGAGTCTATGACGTGCTGTGATTAAAGAGGTCAAGAGGTCAGATGACATCACACCTACTCCCTCAGTGATAACAAGGAGCAGGCCGAGCTTAATGTGTGTGCAGGATAGGACGGTGTGTGTGTGTGTGTGTGTGTTCAGCATCTGTAATGTTTGAATCTTTTGTAAATTGTGATTTAGCTCGGTTGATTCAAATAACTTTTCTCCGTCTCTCTAGACTCTGAGCCTCCGTGGATCCAGTGCCCGCGGGACGTTGTTGCCGAGACGTCTGAGCGGCGCGGCACCGCCAACATCAGCTGGAATGTCCCTACTGCCACAGACAACTCCAAAGAGGAGGTGGGATCATTCATCCACCTGTTCATCCATCCATCTTTCTATCCATCCAACTATCTGTTCATTCATCCATCCATCCATCCAACCATTTGTTCATTCATCCATCCATCCATCCATCCAACTATCTGTTCATTCATCCATCCATCCATCCAACCATTTGTTCATTCATCCATCCATCCATCCATCCATCCAAATATCTGTTCATTCATCCATCCATCCATCTGTTTATTCATCCATCAACCTGTCCATCCATTCATCCATCCATCTCTTCATCCATCCATCCATCCATCTGTTCATCCATTCATCCATTCATCCATTCATCTATTCATCTGTTCATCCATTCATCCATCCATCTGTTCATCCATCCATCCATTCATCTCTTCATCCATCTATCCATCTGTTCATCCATCCATCCTTCCATCCATCCATCCATCTATCCATCCATCCATCCATCTATCCATCATCTGTTTATTCATCTATCCACCTCTTCATTCATCCATCCATCCATTCATCTATCCTTGCTCCTATTTTCCTATTTGTAGTTTATGTGAAGGACGTTGCACATCAGCATGTGACCAAATTTTCCACAAATGCTGGTTTTCATTGGATCACTCTCCTCCTGTCCTCCAGGTGGTGGTGCAGGTGAAGCCAGTGTACAGTCCTCCCCAGCTGTTCCCCATCGGAAAGGAGACCATCACTTATATCGCTACCGACCGCTCTGGGAACCAGGCCAACTGCTCCTTTACTGTTACTGTCATAGGTGAGCTCATCATTCAAGGTACCACAATAAAAACAAAATGGATGTTACATATGGCCCATGCCGTGACTCCCATAGCCCAGGTTATTGCAACAGTGCAGGCCTTCATGCTTAAGTCCAAATAGCTGCTCATATCTGATTTTTTTTGGATGACTGATCCCTGCAATATTGGATGTTTCAA
>OOFE01041001.1:6827-41028 GCA_900323365.1 Monocentris japonica | reverse complement strand
CCTGTGTCCTCCCAGCCTCTCCATCCACTAGGTCAGACCCTGCCATGCGGCCTGCCTCTCACTCTGTCTTCCTGCCTGTGTGGTTGGGCTCACCTCTGTCACTCGGTGTAAAACTGTGTGTTAATCGACCAAGTCAACCGCTCGATAATCGCAGCAGTCGGAGGGGTGGGGGGGGGCATGGTAGCCGTGAACACTTCCATGTGTTATTATGATGGTGGAACGTTGTGGTTTTTTATTAGAGACATGTGTTTAACTAGTGCCCTCTGACACTCCGAAGAAGTCAGATCACAATGTACCACGCTACCCTAAGCATCTGAGCAGTGTTTTACTCATATAGCTTTAATCTATTACTGTTCACATTTTGTGCTGCAGTGTTTTGCCCATACTTCATTAAAACTATCCAAGTGCACTTAATTGTTATTGCAGTTGGTGAATGTTTTATGATTACTGCCTGTATTTTATGTTCAGAAATCTGCTAGTTTATGGTGTTTGCTCAGTCTGGTCGTCAGGCATGATGGTTACCCTTAACGACTGTATGCCCCTTCCTAGATACGGAGCCCCCTGTGATTGACAGGTGCAGGTCGCCGCCCACGTTCCAGGCGACAGGCACAGAGACGGCGGTCGTTTGGGAGGTGCCGCAGTTTTCCGACAACTCAGGTATGTCTGGTCGCCGCTCCTTAGATGGTTTATTCTTTTGCTCCTCTGTTCCACTCCGCTCCACCCTCTTCCTCCACTCATGATGGTTAAACAGGATCTTTTCCGTTAGGTGACTGGAAAAAGGAGATCAGGAGAGGGCTTTCTGTTGGTGTGTGTGTGTGTGTGTGTGTGTGTGTGTGAGAAAGAGAGAGAGAGCGAGAGAGAGAGACTTTGTAATTGCATAAGAGAGAATGGAGTGTGCATGTGAGTGTGCCCATGCATGCTCTACTGTAAGCATGTGTGTGTGTGTGTGTGTGTGTGTGTGTGATACAGAGAGAGAGGCTGGAACCAGTGGACAGACGACGTCATGGTGCTACACAGTGACTGTTAATGTCATTACTGTTACATCAGGCCGAGGCAGCTGAGAGAAGCAGGTGGTTTCACTGCAAGGAATGTGCCTTAGTGGGAATAACACTCATTCAGTGCATTTTTCACTCTGGCATTTGTGTAATTATATGAAAATAGATTCAATAGAGTTAAATGCTTTTGAATTACAAGTCAAATCACCATTTTTCTCTTAATCAGCGAAACTGCAACACAAAATATGGTTGGCCATTAATCACCATCTTGGCAAGGTCGACACCCCAGCACTACACCCGTAGCCATAATATGTTCATTGTACTGGCCCTCTGGAGGCTCGGTCAGACAGTTTGTGAATGGAAATAGGCCTTGAGATGTTGACCAGCTTGCGGGTTCGATCCCCGGCTCAGACTGGGTGGCAACCCACACTGCTGAAGTGCCCTTGGGCAATGCATTGAACCCTAAACTGCGTCTCAACTTTAGCTGCACCGTGCATTACGTCGCACAAAAATAGCCCTACGGGGGCACTACGTAGGTGGAGCTCTTGGACAAGATGCTAAAACTCTCCATGCCGTGTCAGGCTCGATAACAGTAATCAGACATCTTGCAAGTTGTTGTCAAACTTTGTGTTGCATAGCAATGAGACTGATGTAATGCTTCTTGCACCCTTTGAGCTCTTTCTCTCTCTGTTACTAGCAGGAGTGTTTGAGCAGGAGACAAAAGCATCCTATCTGGTCACTGGGCACACACACCCCCACCCCACACACACAGACACACACACACACACACACACAAATCCCCAACATGCTCATTGCCCACCTGTCAATGGAGGTGCACCCCATCAAACACACACACATACACACACACACACACACACACACACAGACACACACACAGTGCAATAGCATGCCGCTGTGGCTGCTGTGGGGCCACATGACGTCAGCCCAGCGCTGCTCCGACGTCAGTGTTTTGTTTTTCCAGGCCCACACCCTGATGCCAGGGCTATATATAGTAGAGACTGGGGAGACACACACACACACACACACTTACACACACACACAAACACACACACACACAGGCTATATATGTGGGGAGACACCAGACTCCACCGGGCCAGACGTGTGTCAGCCCTGCTGGAATGGCCTCGCTACTGTATGTGTTTATAATGGGGAAGTGGAGAGGCAGTGGAAGAGAGCGGGGTGAAGGATTGGACTGAGACGGAAAGGTCGATCACTCGTTTTCCCGCCTCTCTCTTCCATCATTGTTTCTGTCTCTCTCACATTGAAAGGAGACTTAGTGCAGATGTTTTCATTGTTTTGTTCACAACCTGCACATCAGCCTACAAGCAAGGCACACAGGATCACACACATATACGTGTCTTTTCCTCTGTCTCTCCTTTCTATCCATCACTCTCCATTTTGTATTTTTCAAGCCAGCCAGATGGTAGTAATTTTCCCTCTTCAAGCCAAGCACAGGATTATTATTTTTCTGCTGCCATGTGATGCCCAGACACACCATTCCCATGTCAACATATCCCTGTTTAACATAACCTTGATGGTTTACCAGGCGAGATTCAGTTGGTGCTGACAAATGGCACAAGACTGCCCTCTGCAGGCTAGATGGAGTATTACTATGTTAGCGTAAAAACTTTGAGACTTTTAATTTATGAGCAAACAAAACTTTAGCTATCCACAAGACTGAAGGGATGATCTTATAAACACTGGGCTTGACTGTTCCCTTACAAAAAGTCACATGTGAAAATACAGATTCAAAGCAAATGTGCTTTTTGGACACATTCGGATTGCAACATGTGAAAAAAAATGATTGGGAGCTGCTTTCTTCCTCACTATGTGGGATTTTTCACGAAGACTACTAACTTTACTACTTTTTAAAAGCTCCCCTATCCCTCAAAAGGCTGTTTGGTTACCAAACCTCTATGATGTGTGTCTCTCTCAGGTGGTCGACTGACAGTGACTGGTAGCCATAGTCCAGGCTCCCTGTTCCCAGTGGGAGAGACTCTGGTCCAGTACACCGCTACTGACGCTGCAGGAAACAGCCGAATCTGTAACCTCACCATCAGTGTCCAAGGTACTGGCAGGCAGGACATGGCATTTTTTTGCCTTGCATTGAATCTGATTGTATATGTGTAAAATGTCAAAGTTTTCACTGTTGGATTCAATACATAACTAAAATGGAGTCAAATGTCTTTATCTGATTCATGTAGAAACAGGACGTATTTGGATTTCCATCAAAATTTGATTGCTTCTGATTTTTTTCTGTTGATATTCTGTGTTTTTCTCTGCTGTATTACTACTTGATGCTGCAAAGATCCAGTTTTCCCAAGGGGATCATTAAAGTTCCACCTTTGTTTCTTTCTATTAGTGCACAATTTTTATATACTCTACATGCAATAGTATAGATTTATTTTGGGGAGTTTTATGGCTGAGCTCCAAAATGAGCAAACCAAGTTTCACGCACTTGCTGCTGCTGTTTCCAGGGACGGCGTGCGACCAGCCTTACGTCCCAGTGAATGGAGAGTTCATCTGCTCTGAGGAGGAGGACGGGGTTAACTGTACCCTCAACTGTAAGGACGGCTACAGCTTCACCCACGACGCCGTTCACAGCTACTTCTGTGCCTACAATGGCGTGTGGGATCCACCCCACTCTCCAGACAGACCGGACTGCTCAGGTGAGTGTGACACAGTTTATTCTTTTGTCTCAACTTGTGTTTTGGATATTATGTTTTGTCTTCAGTGTGTCTTTTACACCACACTGTTTACTGTGTGCACAAGGTAAGTTGTGGTACTGCATGTCTATGTATGTGGGGCATTTCAAGACACACACACAAACACACAAGTGCAGCAATATGAAAGAAAGCAACATCCTGTACATTGTCCTTCTTGTTGTTCCCAGTGAACCGTGTAGCCAACCAGGGGTTCAAGCCCTTTGAGATGCTGTTCAAAGCATCGCGTTGTGATGACGTGGACCTGGTCAAGTCATTTGCCGGGGAGTTCAACACCAAACTGGGAGGCATGGTGAGAAGCTGTATGCACACATACACACACAGTATGCACACCCACACACGTGCACGCACACACACACACACACACATTACTTTTTATCATCTTCTCCACAGCTCCCCAACCTCTGCAGCAGTGATGATGTAGCCTGCAAGCTAGAGGTGATGTCACAGGGTCACTGTCTGGAGTACAACTACGACTACGAGAATGGATTTGCTATAGGTAACACACAAATCAATCAGTCACTCAATCAATCAATCAATCAATCAATCAGTCAATCAATCAGTCAATCTATCCATCCATCTCCCCGTCTCCTCTGTCTCAGGACCAGGCGGCTGGGGCAACAGCTGGGGTCCTCGAGCTGGTCAGGACTATGCCTACTTTGACTCGGGCTTTGCCACAGACGGCCGGCGGCCCACCGGGCAGCAAGACAGAAACCCCCAAACCCACCGCCGCACCAAGAGGCACCGCAAGATCACAGGCCCAACCAGAGATCAGAAGATCCAGATCTTTTTCAACATCACAGGTAGGATACATGTAATTCACTGTGTTGTTAATGTGAGTATAATTCTTCTCCTGTAGCTCGTACCCGTCATGTCTTATTCTATCTGTGTCATTTACAATAAATACTATAAGTTTTGTTCTCAAGAGATGGATCAGTCCTTTAAGCTGTACCAATTCTCCCAGCAAGCATCCCTCTGCCCCTGTCGAGGAACGACTCGGTGGAGGTAGCCAATCAGAAGAGGCTCCTGCGGACCCTGGAGCAGTTGACCAATCGGCTGAAGCGAACGCTGGCCAGGCAGCCGCTGTCCAGTTTCCACGTGTCTTCGGAGATGATTGTGGCCGATCCCAAATCACTGGAGAGCAAGAAGGCCTCTTTGTTCTGTAGGCCGGGCTCAGTGCTCAAAGGCAGGATGTGTGGTGAGTGGGAAGGCCAAGCTTTACCATAGCCACCGGTGAATTATGCTCATTAAATTCATTTTCCTGTAATTGCCACATAGCCGGGCCAGGGTTCATAGTTTTTACATGCTTTTACCGTTACATCACGAATCATGTGTGTCATTGCAGTCCAATGTCCGGTGGGGACCTACTTCTCTCTGGAGTATAATGAATGTGAAAGCTGCTGGCTGGGCTCCTACCAAGACCAGGAGGGCCAGTTGGAGTGTAAGTCCTGCCCCGAGGAAACCTCCACGGCCTACCTACACTCCCGCAGCGTGGCTGAGTGCAAAGGTAAAATGCATGTACACAGCTTCTCCTGTGCAGAGCCAATGTTATTAACAGGGTCTTAAAAAGTCTTAAATGCAACTTGATTAAACACCCTGATTTAAGTGTCCCAGCTACTATTCTTTTAAAAATCAAAAGGTATTTTTTTCTCATGGTGTGGTCATTCGTCTGTGTTTGCAGGGCAGTGTAAGCCCGGTAGTCACTCCTTAAACGGCTTGGAGACGTGCGAGTCGTGCCCGCTGGGCCATTTCCAGCCTGGGTTCGGCTCCAGAGCGTGTCTGGTCTGTCCTGACGAGACCTCCACCGTCACCAGAGGGGCGGTGGATGAGACAGAGTGTGGAGGTGAGAGTCAGAAAGACACAGCGTGACAGTCTAAAGGCCTATGAACATGCTGTACGTTATGAAGAGAATCACTGCTCTCCTCTCCTCTCCTCTCTTCTCCTCCTCCAGTCCCCTGTTTGGCAGGTCATTTCTCCCGTACAGGCCTGGTTCCCTGTTACCCGTGTCCTAGGGATTACTACCAGCCTGGGCATGGCCGCTCCTACTGCCTCTCCTGCCCCTTCTACGGAACCACCACGGTCACTGGGGCAACCGCCATGCAACACTGCTCCAGTGAGTGACATAATCCAGGAAGTCCCAAACCTTTTTCATGTCAAGGCCCCACAAATAGGCAGACACTGGGCCATGGATATGATATGATTTGGTGCAGAACTGAGCAAACAAAACCTCCTATAATGTTCTTTCGCTGTCCAACAGTGTCTTCAGGTGAAATAATAGTGAAATTTCTCATTTTGCTGGGGAACCTCCTAGAACACATTCAAGGCCCCCCGGTGGTCCCTAGAGCTGATGTTGCTCTGGGGCGGCTGTTGAAAACTATCTAAAGTGTTAAACTAACCCTGATGGGTGTGGACTTATACACACTGGCATAGTGTTGTTTGCTGTGTAGCGTGGACATGTCAAAGGAGAACTAAATGTGTGGAACCGTCCTCTGTCAGCCATTCTGTGTCTTCTTGTATGACAGCTTTATAATTCTCTGCCATTACTCCAATTCTGTGGTGTCTGATCCACACTGTGACAGCTCAACCCAATTGGAAAAGGGATTACTGCACAGGATCAGGGGGAAATGGAAATAATATGACTTATATTGCACTGCTGGGGAATGGAAATGGATACACTGTCTGACTTAAGTGTGGGAATGAACAGTGGCAGGGAGATGCTGCCAAGTATGAAAAATAATACAGGTTTTGTTAATTTGGGTAGTCACCGTCTGCCAGTTTGGTAGCAAGTGGAAAGATTTTCGCTGAGTTTTTCCTACTTGTCTTTGCTTGCATCGTCTTTGACTTCTCTGGGTGTCATTGTCAGGTTTTGGTTCCAGTTTTTTACCAAAGGAGGAGAGTGTAACTTCTGCACCAGAGGTGGAGGTCATCGAGGACTACCAAGCCAGCAGTCAGGTTAGTCTTCATTTCTTCCTTTTCTCTCACGTTAAGACAAGAGGATCATTATCACCGATGAATCTGATAAAATTCACCATCCTATCCAAGATCCAACACTGGGACATCTTATCTACACATGCAAGAGTTCTTCAGTCTTTTAACGTACAGTGTGTTGACAACAAAATGTGTAAAAGTCAGCATGGGTGAGATCAAGAACAAATTACAAAATAGGTGTTTACATTTGGTTTGGAATCCAGGCATGTGTATCGCCGGTGTGAAAACAGGGTTTTACTGACCGACTCACAGTGCAATGCGTGCAACTGTATTTTCTGTGTTTCACTGGGTGTGTGAAGGTACGTTCTGATTGGCTGTTCCTGCAGGTTTTCCACGAGTGCTTCCTGAACCCCTGTCAGAATAAAGGGACATGTGAGGAGGTCGGGGCCGGGTACGTCTGTACCTGCATGCCCGGGTTCACAGGTAAACTATACTCTTATCATTAGGGCTCAGAGTTCAACCTGGTCAGGTACCTGGTGGGGGATTGTTAACATACTTTATCAACATGGTGGGATAACTGTTCAGTGTGTAACAGCAGGGAGGAGAGACTTCTGGTTCTGGCTGTGTTTTTATTTGGCACCAAGAAAATAAACTTGTAATTCAAGACATGTAGCATCAATGCCAGAATGAATGTTCCCCCTTTTGAGGATAAGCCTATGATGATTCATATTTAGCTGTCCAACAGTTTATAGTGTATAGTTGCTTGAATTGAAAGTGAATTGAGCCCAACCCAGGTACAGGCAAGTAAACAGTTAAATTGACACATTTCATTTTCACCTGCATTTAAAGTCTGTTCAGATTTTACTCTTAGAAATTCTCTTATTGTGAGTGTAGTCTTTTGTCCCAACCAACGTTTGACCTTAGCTGTGTTGTACCTTCAGAATAACCAGTACTTGATATGGCCTCTGATATTTCTCCCTTAGGTGCCAAGTGTGAGAGCGACATAGACGAGTGCGACTCTGCTCCATGCCAGAATGGAGCCCTGTGTAAGGACGGCATGGGAGACTTCCAGTGTCAGTGCAAGCCTGGATTTGTAGGTATGGAAACACTTCATAGCAAAAAGTGTCTATACACAGTGTTCCTACACAAGTCTGTAAAATGATGGAAAAGGAATTTGATTATTTCCAGGTCTTGAAAGGTTTGGTCTGCCACTATCAGAATATAGCCTCATATCACTGTTGTTGGATGAAGACCCTGTATCTCCGAAATGCCACCTTTCCAGGCCTTGTGTTTTTTTTGCTGGACCACCGTGTGTTTTTCAGTTTATCCAACACGTTTTGAAAAGTTTCCATAAAGTCGTAGAACTTTCTTAACCCAAAATTGGAGTTACAAGGTTTTCACCCTGCAATGACGATATTTATCATCGACCAAAATCTTGAAATCTAGATGTCAAAAAAATCCAAAATCCAGTTTTGTATAAAGAACTGGATTTTGAAATGGTATTGGGACCACTTGTCATATAAATATTAACCAATGTTGCCTCCTTTGTCCCAGGTTCTCTGTGTGAGGCGGAGGTGAATGAGTGTATCTCCTCCCCCTGCCTGAATGAAGGTGTGTGTGTGGACGAGATCAACAGGTTCGCCTGCAGCTGTGCAGACGGCTTCACAGGTTAGATAACGGGATCTCATAACATTTCGAGCCCGGGACACATTGTGATTGTGTTGAAGTGATTTCCTCTTCAGACCCTTGTCGACTTTCTTATATTCATTCTTCATCTGCTATCAAATATAAACTATGTACAAAGCATCAAACCATGGTATTCTGTAGATAAACACTAAATACCTCCAATGGCTGTAGGTAATGTTTAGAAAATATATATTTTTTCCCTTTTTGTACATGAGAAAAAACAGTGGGGAGAATTTGTTGATTGTCTTTTGCAGTCATGTGTAGTTTAAAACGTCTTGTAGATAGAAAGTAACATGCATCAACATACAACATGGGCTTTTTAATATCTGTACTCTATCGATACATGTAACTTGCCATCTCCTCCTGAAGAGATGCATTGAAAATTTGGACTTTCTCTTTCTCCAGGATCCCGTTGTGAGCTGGAAATCAACGAGTGTCTCTCCAGCCCGTGTCTGAATGGCGGTGTGTGTGACGACCTGACAGGCGGCTACTCCTGTACCTGCGCCATCGGCTTCTCAGGGGACAGCTGTGAGGTCAACATAGATGAATGCTACAGTGCCCCCTGTCTGAACGGAGGCTTGTGCCTGGACGCTGTCAATAATTTCAGGTAATAAAGCGTCTAATGGGAAGAAAAAGCCGTGTCCCTATTGTCCTCTTAATGCACAAGCTATGTCTTACCGTTACTTGCAATCAATAGTTTTTATACACATGATCTCCAAAAGCGCAGACATTTGAATTTAGTCATAAGGTCACTGGAGGATAAATATACAGAATAGGGAAAAGAGTCCACCTGTCTGTGACATTATATATTACTGTCTTGCCTGTCAGTGTATTGAACATACTGCTTAATGGATGCCACCCATTCTCGGCTGGCTTCGGGTCAATTCCCCGGGTCAACTCCATTCAAAATGTTAAGCTGAGGAATGCCTATGAGGAACTTTTTGGATTGGATTTGGAAGCTTTTTGTAGCAATGTAATATACCCTGCAACCCCCCAAGATGCTTCCATTAAATTAAAGACATGTAAAGTGTAATCTCCACAAAGAAATAGTCGTTGGAAGGATCGAGGGATTGAGGATGCCAACTCAGGGAGGATGCTAACCATGACTCCCAGTTGAATACAAAGGTTGTGCTCCAGCGAATGAGTTGTATGTTGCCCAGTGTTTGAACTTCTCTCGGGACAATGAATGGCATCGTATCATTCTCCAGATGCCAGTGTGTGGAGGGCTACCGGGGCCGGCTGTGTGAGGTGGATGTGGACGAGTGTGACCCCAACCCCTGTGTGAACGGGGCCAGCTGCCTGGACGGCCTGGGGGCCTACACCTGCCGCTGCCTCCCTGGGTTCAACGGAACCAGGTGTGAGACAGGTACTATAGGACAGACGACTCATCACCATGGCAACTAGAGAGAGGGGTGGGGCCAAAGAGAGAGAGGGATAGAGAGAGATTACTAATGTTAAATTCATACAACAGTTAGTTTCATCATTTCAGTTTCATCATGGATTGGTAAAAAGATGAGATCCGCCCGTGCTGATAATTTATAATACTACCTACTGTATAAAAGCCATAATGCTCTTGAGAACATGACTGTTAGTCTTTAGGTATTGTGCAAGCTGCATCACTGTCGTACCCACAATCCCAGTGAAGAATGTATTATATTTGCTATATTATTGCTATTAGCTATATTGAAATTGGCCTTGGAGAAACCTGTCAAATGTCACGGATCAAAGCCGATTGAAGTTTAACTGAGAGTTCAATTGAAAAAGAAAATGTTGTGAATTTGTATATCCCAATTTCAATAGATAAAAAAAACCAAGGACAGAACAGTCTTGTACATACAGTTAGCCGAAGGTTTAGACAGATATTTAAAAGATAGTTAAGAAAGAGATAGTAACTGGAAGGAGGAGAAATGTTTGTTTGAATGTGAAAGAGATCACTGTTGTGTTTCACCCCCTCCTCGTACAAACCCTTTCCCGACCCGACCCGTCAGAGATGTCCTCTGCCTTCAACCTGGACTTTGAGGTGTCGGGTATCCATGGTTACGTGATGATGGACGGGATGATGCCGACGCTGACGGAGATCACCTGTACCTTCTGGATGAGGTCATCGGACACAACCAATTACGGCACGCCCGTGTCCTACGCTGTGGAGGGCAGCGACAACGCTTTCCTTCTCATCGACTACAATGGGTCAGTGATACGACAAAATCTGAATGAATTTAAGTTCCCATGGGGGATAGTTGTAGTCGTTTTTTTCTATCATTTCTTTCTTTTATCCTTGTGCCTCTCTTCTTGCGCCTTTTACTCCTCCCCCTACTCTCTTCTTTCTTTCACTTAACATTAAATATCACTCATTCTCATACTTTTTCTTGTGCTTTTTTCCTTCTCTCTCCCACTTTCTCCTTTCTTTGGCATTGCATCCTATCTGACCCTTTCATTCTCCTTTACCCTTTCTCCGTCCTCCCACCTCTGGTCTCTCCTCTCCCTACAGCTGGGTGCTGTATGTGAACGGTAAGGAGCGGATCACTGACTGCCCTGCAGTGAACACTGGTCAGTGGTACCACATCGGAGTGTCCTGGCGGAGCTGGGACGGTGACTGGAGGATCTACATCAACGGAAAGCCCTCAGACGGAGGCAAAGGCCTGTCAGTTGGCACCACCATCCCAGGTGTAGTGCTATCCTCAGCCTGGCTACCTTTCTGTCTGGACAATATCCAGTAATAATGATGCTTTGATAAAGCATTAGGTTCACGGTGAAAAGTGGATAACCTGTGACCTTTGCCTTGTGTCCTGCAGGTGGAGGGGCACTGGTGTTAGGTCAGGACCAGGACCAGAGGGGCGAGGGCTTCAACCCTGTCGAGTCCTTTGTAGGCTCCATCAGCCAACTCAACATCTGGGACCGGGTTCTCACACCACAGCAGGTAACTTGGCTCACAGATTCAGATTGAGCTTGCTAAATTAGGGACATTTACTCATCAGGACACTTAATTATGTTGCAGAATTTGAAAATGAAAAATTGTTTTCATCTTTGTTGTTGTACCGACTGACCTGTGCCTCCTCGGTCCACAGATCAAGGTCCTGGCCAGCAGCTGTCCTGCCTCCCATGTGACCCACAGAGGGAACGTCCTCGCCTGGCCAGACTTCCTCAACGGGGTGGTGGGCCGGGTCAAAACAAACCTCAACAGCATCTTCTGCGCTGGTGAGGTTTCTCTTCAAACCTAAATTAAATATTGCTTGAACTGCAGTACGGATGCAGCTTTAAGTTCACTTTGAGCGGCTTTTGTCTCGTTGATGGAAAAGCTTTGGTGTCCTAAAGATTAAAGGTTTCATTTTGGTTTTCTCCAGACTGCCCCCAGCTGGAGAGTGCAGTACCCCACCTGCATGCCTCCACTGTGGAGGTGACCCCCGGAGCCCAGGTCCAGCTGTCCTGTGAGCCCGGCTTCTACCTGGTGGGGGAGCCGGTGCTGCAGTGCCAAAATAAGGGAGAGTGGAGCCACCCCCTGCCTCGCTGCGAACGTAAGGCTCACGTGAATTGCTCGTATACGTAGAAACATAAAACACATTGTCGATACAAAAAAAATACTTTTTCTCTGCATCACGGCTTGAAACTATTGTATATACTGCACATTTGATACAGTAGGTGAAGAATGCATGTCAGAGAGGGCCCTGTGGAGGGAAATCCTCCGTAACACCACCCTGACTGACTCATCTGTGTTACAGGAGTGTCCTGCGGGCCTCCTCGTCCTCTGGAGCATGGCTTGTTTCAGGGGACAGACTTCCATGCAGGCAGCTCTGTGGTCTACCAGTGTAACCCTGGCTTCTACCTGCTGGGGGACGCCAAGGTGCACTGTGCCAACAGCGGAAAGTGGGGAGGAAACCCACCAGCCTGCCTGGGTACTTCCTGATGTTATTATCTGGAGGGCATAAGCACTGATGCTATTGATACTATATAATTTACAGCGTCTGGTGCACTTGTGTGTGTATATAATCTGTAGTGTGTATGTTTTTTAATACCCCATATATTTATTATTTTAAACAAGTTGCATAGTGTGCAACAGGAATATACAGTCTATACTATGCACTGTATGAATACAAATATAAAAAATATCTGTCTAGAAGGTAAACAAGTTGCCATGTGTGTGTGTGTGTGTGTGTGTGTGTGTGTAGACATGGATGAGTGTGCTCTGGGTTCTGACTGTGATGAGCACGCCAGCTGTCAGAACACGGATGGCTCCTACACCTGTACATGTATCCATCCCTACAGCGGAGACGGCAAGAACTGCACAGGTAATGCACACACACACATACTCACATACCCACACACACACACACACACACACCATGTTGCCACCTCATTATGTTTTGTCCGTGGGTTTTTAACATAGAAGTACAGTAGAATGGATTTTACTTTTGTGGTTTCAATACTACTACCTCTAATAATAATAACTATAATACATAGTGTGGGAAAAAGCCATTTCATCTGTTCATACATGAACCCATTTATACTGTGTGTGTGTGTGTGGGTGTGTTCCCACCAGAGCCAGTGAAGTGTGAGAACCCAGGGTTTCCAGAGTTCGGCCACAGAGACGGCAGCAACTTCCTGATGGGTAAAGAGGTTGTCTTCGCCTGTGACGACGGCTATGAGCTAATTGGCTCATCTCGCGTCCGCTGCCTGGACACAGGAAGATGGGACAGTCCTTTGCCGTACTGCATAGGTGAGGGGCATTGTGGGATGGCAAGGGCCGCACAGTGCAGTAATGTATGGGATGTTTGTCCACGCCTGGGCAAAGGATCCTCAAGGCGGCTCAAATGAATCATATGTTCTGTGAGGAAAAGTCAGTTAAAAGTCATTATATTGGATTATAGTGATAGTTAAAAACATTTGAAAACATATTGATGTTCTTAATCAAGGTATATAAAGGCTTTTTACCTGATTCCAAACCAGTCAGATCAATCAAATTAATCTTAGATTAATGTATTTCTAAAGATGACCCTACGACTAAATATCCAAAGAGAACAAACTTTACCATTTTAATACTAGAAGATAAAAAAAGATACAAATTCCTGTTTCCTATGAACCTCGTCAAATCTAGTTCTTCCATGAGCTCCTTCCACAAGAGGGTACTGTTTTCCTTCTTTGAGAAAATGAAAGGAAAACTGAGTGTGTCCAGATACATAAAATTAGGGCAATATAGGTCAAGATGCAATGATAATACTGCCACATGAGGCATCATAACAAGACACTTTATTGATCCCTATTGGGAAGCTGTCTTTTTACTTGCCCCCCTCCAGGGAGATCACATTGCAGGATCAGCTACAGTACAACGCTTCTGGAGCTGGTGGGGCTTCAGTGTCTTGCTCAAAGACACTTCTGCATGGTGGCTGCTTGTTGACATGTGGGCTTGAACCCAGGTCCCCCCAGGCCAAATAGTTCTTGAAAATAATTTGTAGTGTTTGATTTAACCTCCTTGGAGCAGCAACTGTATGTGTTTTTGTTTTTGTATGTGTTTTTCTCATATAAAAATGCAGTGAGGGCCACATCTCAATATTGGTGTTTCCTTTTATAAAAGCAGCATTTGCAATCTCTGCAGCTGTTATAGGGTACAGCACACAATGAGGTATGTAAACCTCAATAGAATCGGCTTCTATTATGCCCATTGAACCACTCTTTATTCTATATGATAAAGGCGCTTCCTAATCAAAGCATTCGGGCAGTGGCGGCATAATAGCCAATAGGCACTGAGTAACAAGCAAACAAACACGACATGGTTAAATGTTATCATAGTTTTTCATGCAGATATAAGAAGTGACCCGACCTCGGATGCACACGCCCACACTCCACGCAGACAAAAACACATACACACTCCGCTTACACACACACACACACACACACACTATGCGATGTGATTGCCGTGCACATGCTTGACCGCTGGTGCTGTGAAGGGGTGATTATATAGACAGCTGTCTCTTTGTCTTCCACTGTGCAGCAGGCTGAAAGGCCTGACCGCCGCAGCACCGCCACCTTGGCTGTACGCCACATGTTCTCCGACAGAGAAAAGGGAACTAACTCACTCAGCGACTGCAGACCATGCCCTTTTTGCTGTGATCGGCCCATATTAGCTGTTGAGTTGTGAACTCTCCTATGATCCCATGTGCTGTATACTGTATGTAATACTGAAAGCGGGCCATACGCAGCGGAAGTCAGTATGTCACCTGAAACCTCCTGAGACCTCTACTATGCTAACCCTGGCATTGTTAAAATCTCACTTTGCGTATTTTCTTGTTTATGAAAGGCAGAGTTAACAGAAATAACCTCATTTTTGTTATTCTGAATGCATTAGAGAGAGTAATGGATATATAATTATGAAATGATGTGTTCCTTAAAAGCTGTTCCACCATGTGTTCATATAGTATGATAGGTTTCAGTCTATTTGTCAAATGCTGGAAAGCAGCCGGAACTAATCATCCCCTTGATGTTGCTCTCTAGCTCTCTCCTGTCCAAGGCCATCTGTCCCAGAGCACTCTATCATGAAGGGAACCAACTTCACATATGGAAGCAAGGTGACTTTCAGGTATCATTTGCACCCCCTTACAACACTAACATAAGACACTGACCTGACTGAATACTGTATATGTACTGTACACCAACTGAGAGAATTATGGTATGAGGGAATACCTAGTGTGACAGGTCTATTTCAAACTAGCAATCAACAGTAAAGTACAAGGTTTCTTTCATTGTTAACTTCCATAACTTCTTCTACCCAACCCCCTTTTTTTTCATCTGCCTCAGCTGTATGGAGGGCTACCTGCCTCAAGTCCCTTATGAGTTCCAGTGTCTGGCTAGTCTGAGGTGGAGTGGGACACCTCCTGTCTGTCACCCGGTTACCTGCAGGGAGCTTCCATTCGTCCAGCACGCTGCCTACACTCTCAGAACGAATACATACATGTCCACTGTCACATACACCTGTGCTGAGGGATACAGGTATGGATAAATGGCTGTCATTTCTACTGTCACCTACGTGCTTTTTCCTACGATTGGTTGGTTGGTTGTTTGGTTGGTTTGTTGGGCGGCTGATTGATTGTCCAAAGAATTCTCCACTGTTGTGATCGCTAAATGTGTCATATCATCAAGACCCAGTTAAACCTGATTCCATTATATCAATACTCTGCAGTTGCTACTTCAAAGTGAGCTCTGTGTGACTCTGTGTGATACTCTGTATGACTTTGCATCTTGTCATCAGTTTTGGCCCATTTGTTTTCACAAGTAATCTACTATAAATCTTGGTGACACTGTAATTGCATTAGTTAATGTTGAGTCCATCAGCGTATGGGTGTGTACGCTAAGTCGTGTGTTGGTGCAAAGACCACAGGGCTCCATGGAGGTGGTTTGTGAAGCGACAGGGGAGTGGAGCAGGCCTGCCCCCCGCTGTGCGAGTGTCCTGTGCAGTGACCCACCCGCCCTGAGAGACGCCGTGACTGTAGGAGATAACCATGCACTGGGAAACAAGGTGCACTATGTCTGCAAAGAAGGGTAAATCTGGTTGAAGTCCACTCAATTTTTATGTTGTTTAATTAATGGGAAATGTTCTATAATTATAATAGTAATAGTCAAGAGGGCGAACTTTACCGTGATTATGGGTATGCCAGTGATGCAATACCGTTGGGATCACCAGACTATCCATAATCACAGTAAAGAACACAGTTACAGGTATGAGCGCTTTTTTACGGTTAACAATGCATGTGTACTGTTTTCTCCAAAATATTAAACAAGTAAGATTTCTAACTAGCTATTTAGTTAACACTTAATATGGGGTTGCAACCAATTAGACATAGTTAGCAATGCTTTGTCAATGCATCAGCATAGTTGGAATGTGTTTTTGACCAATCAAATTGCTTGGCTGAAACTACTTATTTTATACTTGCTGAAAGAGTGTCAGTGCTTTGTGATATCTGCTTGTTATGTTGCGCTGTGACTTCTTACATCCTGTGCTAATCCTCTATCTCTGTTGGTCTTCTCTGCCTTCAGCTACACTCTGATTGGCCCAGAGACCAGAGAATGTCTGCCAAGTGGTCAGTGGAGTGACAGCTCCGCCCAGTGCGTCCCTCGTTCCTGTGGCCCCCCGCCTGCTATTGACCATGCTGAGCCCTACGAGAGCCATCAGCTGTATGGAGACACTGCTAACTACTACTGCACTGACGGTTACACTGCCAGCAACAACTCTAAGATGGTGTGTAACGCCCAGGGGGTGTGGGCACCCCCTGATGGACTGGAGGCCCCTTGCTGTATTGCAAACTTTTGCCAACGTCCGCCTGATCTACCCCATGCTATTTTAGACTCGGTCAACAAACCTAAGTACGCCAGTAACACTGAAGTGAGCTATAAATGTGAAGAGGGCTTCATGCTCAACACTACAGCAACACTCAGATGTATGATGGGAGGAGAGTGGGAACCATCACCTTTTGATGTTGGCTGTGTGCCAGTGAGGTGCTCCAAGCCTGAGGGCATTGAGCGGGGGTATGTGAGTGGAACAAACTATAGTTTTGGAGCTATGGTGGCGTATAGCTGTGATAAAGGCTTCCTGATCCGAGGGGAGAAGAGGAGGACTTGTAAGGCCAATGGAGAGTGGGAGGGAGTTCTGCCTACCTGTATCCCTGTGTCCTGCTCCAACCCACCACGGCTCAGTAACGGAATCATCCAGGTATGGGCCACATTTACCAGCATACATACACATGAACCATTATTAGGAATAAGAGAAGTAAAAAGAAAAAGAGAATATAATATCATTGCTGTAGTGGAAATACCACCTGACTATAGATTTGATCTTTTTCATACTTTACATTATCATTGATTGTTTTGAGTAAGGTCCTTGGGACTTGGGAAAGCTATTAAAACCCCATTGTGTAATTGCAAAAATTCATGGGCCTCAATGAGAAAATAAGCATTATTTTCTTCATTCCTTCAAAAATGTACTTCTAAAAAAAGTTATTTTTGACATGTAATGTATTTTCTCTAATTCTTTTGAGAATTCTTCCTCTGTTTATCCCCCCACAGAGCAAAGTCCGGTTAATTTTCAACAGCAAGGTGACATATGCCTGTAATGCCGGCTACAGGCTGGTTGGTCGTCCGGAGCGAATTTGCCAGGCCAACCGCCAATGGTCCAACAACGACCCTCCCTCCTGTGTCCTATTGACCTGTGACCCTCCTCCTGACATCATCCATGGGCACTACAGGGGTTCTGTGTTTGAGGTGGGCCAAAAAGTGGTGTACGCCTGTGACGAGGGTTACGAACTGGCCGGGGATGCTGTCTGGACCTGTCTGAAGTATGGGAAGTGGGACAAGACGAGGCGTCCCCGCTGCTCGCCGGTCCAGTGCCCAGAACCACCACTGGAGGAGAACCACCTGGTTTTGAAAGGCCTGGATTCTGACTCTGGAATGGTGGAGTTGTCCTGTGAGGATGGCTATGTCCTCCATGGAGCCCGGATCCTCCGTTGCACCCCGTCGCAGGAATGGAACGACACCTTCCCTGTGTGTAAGCAGGTTTTCTGCGGCCCACCCCCTGAGGTGGCATTTGGAGGCCCCTCCTCATCCTCATCCTCAGCACCATCCTTTTTTTCATCAGTTGTGACCTACACATGTATGAATGGGTTCACTTTAAGGAAAGACGCCACTGTTTCCTGTCTCGCCAATGGGCAATGGAGCAGCCCTTACCCAGAGTGCATCCCGGTAGAATGCCCTCAGCCTGTGGAGATTTCTAATGGCATAGTCGACGTCCAGGGTCTGATGTACCTCAGTACAGCAGTCTACAGCTGTAAGCCTGGATATAACTTAGTGGGGAACTCCACAGTGCTATGTGGAGAAAGCGGCCTCTGGATTGGAGGGGTTCCTTCTTGCCGCCCAATCGAATGCTCCATCCCTAAGCAGATGGCCAATGGAAAAGTGTCTTATACAAAACTCCAGTTCAGTCATGGTGCCACCTATTCCTGTCGCCGTGGTTACCGTCTCCAAGGCCCAGAGACTCTGAAATGCCTGGCCAATGGGGAATGGGATGTGGAGCCACCTGTTTGTGTGCAGATATCCTGCACCCCCCCCAAACCCATCGATAATGGTTTCGTAGAGGGTCTGGACCATAGTTTTGGTGTCACTATTTTCTATAGTTGTTTCCCCGGCTTCCAACTAGTGGGCCAAAACCATTTGACCTGTGAAGAGTTTGGCTGGTCCAGTTCTGTTCCTGTCTGCGTTCCCTCAGACTGTGGCCTGCCTCCACATATTGACTTTGGGGAATATGTTAGGGTGATGGAAATTGACACTGCTCAGTCAGGGAGAGGTTCTGGTACTACTTCTAAAGACAAAGGGGGCACTACATTAGCCTCACCCATGGACTTGAGCTTCCTTCAGGGGACGGTGATTGCATATCGTTGTCACAAAGGTTACGATCTTACAAGTCCCACCATTTTGGTGTGTCAGGAGGACGGGGGCTGGAATGGGACAGCCCCGTCGTGTGTCCCAGCAGAGTGTGAAACACCCCCCCGTCCAGAGCACGGTTGGGTGAATGTGACTGATACCGCCTTTGGCAGTCTGGTGAAGTATGGATGTGAGGAAGGATATGAGCTGGACGGGGAGCCTGTCAGGCAGTGTGTTTCCAGACGATTATGGACTGACGATGCCCCGGTTTGTCAGCCTGTTTCCTGTGGCGATCCGGGGGCTATTGCTAATGGCACGGCTTATGGAGGTTCTTTTGTTTACCCCGACGTCTTGCGCTATGAGTGTAGCTCCGGGTTTGCTCTTAAGGGTGTCATCACAATCACATGCCAGGTAGATGGGAAGTGGGATGGGCAGAAGCCGTGGTGTGAGCCAGTGTCCTGTGGTCCCCCTAAAGTCCCCAGTGATATTATTGTTAAAGGGGAGGAGTACACCTATAATAACGAGATAGAACTGAGCTGCCTGCCTGGTTTCCTCTTAAAGGGGAAATCTGTCAGTGTATGCCAGGCTGATGGCACCTGGAGCCATAGGTCTCCTACCTGTATACCTACCCACTGCGGCAAACCCTCACCAATTGCCAATGGCCATATGTTGGGTTCAGACTTTGGCTTCAACAGCGAGGTAAAGTACGAGTGTGATGAGGGGTACACCCTTAATGGGGACCCCACACATATTTGTCAAGCAGACGGACTGTGGGACAAACCAGCGCCTCACTGTAACATCATCAGTTGTGACCCACCTGAGGACATCAGCCATGGCTTCCTGAATGGCTCCACCTTCAATTACGACGACATGGTGGAGTATGTTTGTTTTGACGGCTATGAGGTGGTCGGGGATCCTGTCCTGCGGTGCTCCGCTCAGGGACTGTGGGTGGGCACTGTGCCCCAGTGCCGACCCTGCATCTGCGCCCAGCCGGTGGTGAAATTTGGGGTAGTTTTGGGACATGACCATGCCTGCGGAGACCGAGTCCACTTCCAATGTGATGAAGGCTACAAGCTCCTAGGTCCTTCTCAGGCAGTGTGTGAGAAGGGAGGGGTGTGGAGCCCTGGGGTACCTGTGTGTGGCCGAGGGAGATGCACTGTCGCCCCGCCTGCAGTTCCTAATGCTGTCCTGCAGGGCGGCAGTGCCACTTTCTCAGACACGGTCATATACAGGTGTCGACCAGGATTCCGAGCAAAGGGATATCCACACCTCTCCTGTGGAAGAGATGGCAGATGGGGGGAACCCAGGATCAGCTGTGAGCCGGTGAGCTGTGGAAAACCTCCATCTGTTCCCCACACTCAGGTGGTGGGAGAGAACTTCACCTTCCCCAGCCAGATCACATACAGGTAAATATCATCATTATTGTATGTGATATCAAACTAAACTTTTTAGCAATTCAGATAGACAACATCACCAATGGAGTTGCCTACACATTGTTGCATTAATTCTGCAGGAATTTTAATCTATCATTTTCTACTCTTGCCTGATCCTGTACTCCACACACTTACAGTATGTTTGTCAAAACCCTATATGTCTTGATAGCCCTGATTTGTGTGTGGATATAATTCTACGTTCTATGTAATACATTCCTCTCTAAATATATATCAAATATTTATCTTTCTCTCTTCCCTTCCTTTTCATTTATTCCCCCTCTTCTTCTTCCAGGTGTGAGGAGGGGTATGAACTAGCCACACAGACAGCCTCTCTATCTTGCCAGAGTGATGGTACTTGGTCCAAACACAGCGTGCGATGCCGCCCCACCCCGTGCCTGCTACCCACCAACCTCTCCATCCCCCATCTGGTGGTCACTGGGGAGGAACTCACCCCTGTAGGGGGCACCATTACTCTCTCCTGCCCTCCTGGCTTCTACCTGCAGGGGTCAACACTAGCTGAATGTCAGGTAGGAAAGATGTTGATTCATGTGTCATTCACTCTTTGTTTCATGACTGTGAAAAGTTCTACAAAACTGTTTAAATATTGTAGATCTTCACTGTGCTCCAAACAAGTGGTCATGATGCTTTGCAAAAGTAATATGAGAAAATGTTGTAGAAATTCACTGTAACGGCAACACTTTCACAATTTATAGTTAGTGGCTGGGAAAACCACCAGACAGATAAACAAAATCACCACAACTTATATTACCCAAAGTCTATCCGTGAAAACATCTCTCTTCTGTCTTCTGCTGAAGATTTTAAGGCGAAACCATAACTAATTTTATCGCATTTTCCTTCGTTTGCTGATGTGGTGTGTGATAAGCTGGATGGAAACTGGTCTCCCAGCGTCTTGCTGGTTTCCTGTGATCTGGTGGTGTGTGAGAAACCTCCACCTCTCCTCCACGGTGTCACGGAGGGGGACAGCTACAACTACGGGGATATCGTCACATACTCCTGCCTGCCTGGCTTCGACATGAAGGTACTAATCAGGATCTCACACTGTAGTGGTCATCCTGCCCAAGAAACATACACACACCCAGTATCGAGGCCAGGTTGAGGGAGAATCATGCCATCTCAACATTTAGTGTGACAAACAGACAACATTTCAGTTTAATCTAGTCAAGTGTGTTTTTTTCTGCTTCTGATGCTCCTGATCATCTCAGAAAGTTGTCACCACTGTACTCATTTCTTGTGTGAAAACAGGGGACTGGTTAATGCCTTGGCCCTACAATCAGATTACAGAAAGTCACATGATTTCTCTTAAGCTATGAATGGGAGTGTGTGGTTACCATGGAAACAGAAAGTCACACTGTTCATGATATGCCTACACCCACTGATGTCCAGTTTCACCACACAGGAAGCCAAAATGCTGCCTGTAATAATACATCTCCTCACAAATGCAGAAATGCATGATTCATATTTATATTTATATAATTCTTATTTATGTCTATGTATCACAATATATGTGATGCAAGAAGGATACATCTTCTCCCATGTGAAAAAATAAATCATTGATCTTTATTGTATCATGTTTCCTGCTGTCGTCACCACCAAGGAAGACATTCCTGTGGGTGGGGCATCTACTATTGCTGTGGCTTAACAGTGCATTGTCTCTATCGCAGGGAGACTCTATCCAGACCTGCCAGGGAGACCGAACATGGAGTGGAAGCCAGCCAGAGTGTGTTGGTAGGTTTGTTTGCAAATGAGAGAGAAAGAGAGGGGCTGTTAATCTTTAATCGTGATGCGCTGGAAATACTGTTATCAACTCTCTTGGCAATAAAGCACAGTGAATAGAATGAACAATGGAATGTAAAATGAGACTGTGTGAGTTTCAATCCAGACTTCCTCATAATGTCACACATTACATTTTACCCCACAACACCCATCAACCCCACCAAACTGCTCCGCTTGTCTTTTGTGTCCCCAGCACAGTCCTGTGGACCTCCTCCCTCAGTGAAAAATGCACTGGTCCAGACCACAGGAGAGACCTACCTAAACAACGCCAGCTATGTGTGTAACCCAGGCCTGCAGCTGGTTGGTTCAAAGATCCTCACCTGTCTGGCCAACGGCACATGGAGCCTGCCAGCACCTTCATGTGAAGGTATGGAGGACAAACAATAGATAATGTGCTAAAAGTAATAATCTGTGACATTTTTCTATAAATAAATGTTCATTTTGCTACTCTCTATCACTAATTGATTCAACCTATTCCCAGTTCATGAAAGCTTTCACATTTTCTGATCTAAACATCCGATGTCAGGTTGGTCTGTCCTGGGAAAAATCCTCTGGTGCACAGGAAATGATGCGTTGTATAGACCTCTGCTCAAACTATGACTATACTAACTGTCAGTACACCACATCCCATATACCATACCAGAATACAAAGAATTTTCTGAATCTTTCTTTCTTTCTTTCTTTCTCTCTTCCTGTCTAGGCAATAATTTTAACAAACTTTCTTTCTTCCCACTTCTGCTTCTTGTCTCTTCTCAGTGGCCCAGGGGTGTGACAGCCCGAAGCAGATGCTGAATGGTAAGGTGCAGGAGCACAACCTGAACACAGGGCGCGCTGTGGCGTTCCAGTGTGATAAAGGCTACAGCCTGCTGGGAGACCCTCTGGTCGTGTGTATGGGGGATAACACCTGGAGCTCTCCTTTCCCCACCTGCCAACGTAAGGACCTCAGTGACACACACACACACACATAAACACATGCATGTACAATGTGGGGCAGTTTTCATTATTGACATGGCCTTTAACATATACATGTAACAGCCTTCTATACATATACAACATTAACCTCAAATGGTAATCTCATGTACCGCTGGATACTTCAACAGATATTAAATGCGTACAGATATACAGGTTCAGGGTAAAGTGCAATGCAGGGGTCCAGGGGAGTGAAGAGACCTGTTACTCTGTTTCATTGTTTATGAGTTTAGCAGGCTTCCTCTGATGTTGCAGTCTGTTTGCACCTTCACATGATCACTGTGGTAATGGTTGCTTTTTCACAATCTCATTTACATTGTGCAAAGGTTTGCAACACCGAGGCCACAGAGGCCAGGGCCTCTCGCCATATAGACACTTTTAAAAACCATGGCAAGAGCGCAATAGGATCAGAGGCCTTTGAAATGGATTGTTGTTCGCTTCCTAGCTGCCTTGTGTTGCTCAAATGAAAGCTTAGGCCATTACAATGCTCTCATCTTGGAAACATTCTCAAACGGCAAACATTTCACATGTATTTCAGAATATGTTTGGATATGTGTTGTAAAATATACAACATTTGTACATATAGACGACGTTCATTATATTTTGGAAATACATTTTCTTCCTGTTGACAACACAAAATGTACAAAATGTACATGGGACCTGACATTCATATTATTACATACGTACATCATGGAAGGTACACAGTCATTCCCCACTCTCTCTTAAAACATTTTAGATCACCTGTGAACCAAATCTAATCAAACCACATCCAATTGTTGTTATCCAGGCATGATGTTAGCCATGTCAACTTTTACATATTGGGCTGTCTCTACTGTAGAATGGTAAGAGTATACCTGGCATAACAGGCGTAAAGAGAGACTGGCGGCGTCACTAGCAAGTTAGCTGTACATCTAAACAACCCAGCTGCTGTGTGAATCTACACAACAGATCTATCAACTGAACTGTTCAAAAAGTGATCCATCATTTATACCCCCCACAGCTAAGTCTTGCCCAGTGCCCCCAGGCTGGAGGGAGACCGGTAGTGGGAATGGTTCCCAGCAGGTGTTTCGTGTTGGCAAGTCAGTCTCTGTTGCCTGCCCCAAGGGCCAGCAGGCCAAAGGCAGTGGCACCATCACCTGTAGGCCAGACCAGACCTGGACTCCCATCAGCTCTGTGTGTGAGAGTAAGTATAGTCTTTACAGTTGAATGGTCTCATTCAAAACACTACATATCCGTTTTGGGTAAAACAAAATACCACCTGTAATCCATCAGTCAATATTTCAAAAACACAGTTGATTCTGTCCTGAAACACATAAACAGCTATTTTGCAAGCAAAGGTCTTAAGATGACTTCAGCGGTAATCATTTTCCAGGAGCAGGTGTCAATTTTTTCAAATCTCACTTTGGAACGAAAGACGTCAGCTGTGATTGCAAGAGCTGCATAGAAAGACTTGTCTAGAGCATCACTCAGCATCGTATTGGTTAACATCTGTTGCGTGAGTTGAGACAGTCTCAACGTGTGGCCTTACTGCTATAGGTCAACAAACAGGTTTTCCTTCCTGTGCATTTGTCTTCCTCTTTTACCTCTGTAAATGCTTAAAGACATACTGTATGTTCTCCCAGTGAAACCCCCATGAGTTAATCATTGAAACGTTAACAATGCTCCAGAGGTTCAATATGACAGATTAGAAAGAGGATGAGTCAGAGAGACTGAGGTTGGAGTCCATAAACCCCTGAAGCAGCATGATTAGATCTCTGTCGTATCTCACAAGACACACAACTGCGATTAACCTGTTTAAAATGCCTGCTGAGCTAGATTCTTCTAAGGTACCTGTAGAAGACACTTAGCTTGAGGTGCCATCTATACCAACCAATCAATGAGTATGTTGCTTATCCTTGATGAGTCTCAGCTTGTGTGATTCAGTTAATCATTTGATGGGAATTCAATGATCTAATTGCTGGTACTACAAAATACAGAGTCCTTAAAGTCATGATTTGCAAGCAAAAATCAATGTATACCTGGTGTTGCACACTTCTGCATGTTCTTCCTGTTTTGTGCCACTCTACGTTAGCATGCTCCCTCTTTAATCTGCCTGTCAATTTACGTACTTTTCCGTTTCCCCCTCTTCTCCTCTGTGTCTCTTTTCAAAACGATGATGGGGCTGCATCAAACGCTGTGCTGGTGTCCTGCATGCTGGACTAATTATGGGCTGCCTCTTCAGCTGCTATAGCAACCTTTGTCTTTTGATCTTTCTTGGGCACAGTTGGTTTGAATATGCAATAAAGCGGTGTCTACGTTGCTATGGCTCCTTGTTCGCATGTTGTTTTGTTCTCCTCTATGCATGTGCACTGCAATCCTTTTATTCCCATTTAGGTCCTAAGGGGAACTTTTGCAGACAACGCACACATTTGGACTATCTTATGCATGAAATTCACTCTCTTCCCACGCACCACAACGAGGAATATACAAGACAGGAGGACTTTCAAACACAGAACCTTTCTCTGCAGTGCACCTCTTCTTAGTAATATGTTGTGCAGACATGCCAGATTTATTACAGTGACAAAACACTTTATTGACTCCTGTTGTGAGCATCCCACCTGAATTTATTTTATATTATGAAACCTTTACGCATTCAGGTTAATGTTGTTGAGAAGATGTGGTCAAAGCATATGGTAGCAGCATATTTAGACAGATATGAGGTCTGCCGAGTAACACGTGGGTCGTTCCATCTGGGCTGTTGTGCAGGGGTGTCCTGTGGCCCTCCTCTCCACGTGGCCAACGGGGTGGTGCGGGGGGCGGTGTTCCAGTTCGGGGACGTAGCAGTTTACTCGTGTTTTAGCGGCTACACCATGGAAGGCATTGGAAGGAGCAGGTGTCTGGAGAACGGCACCTGGACGCCCCCTCCCACATGCAGAGGTAGAGAGAACAGGCCTCTGTGTTTTAGACAAGGGATTCCCCCCTGTCCCAGGACCTCCTCTCTTCATGAGACTGTCCCCTCTGCACCTGACGCTATGATCCTTTTCAATTCTTCTTTGCTACGTGACAATAAAATCTGCTCCTGCTCATCCCCTATGGATACCGTGTTCTGTGGAGGGAATCAACCTCTTTGCCTGCTTTCTGCACTTGCAATACGTTTCCTCCTGCAGCTACTTCTACTGCATTTACTCCAGCCACACACATACCTGGAAGTAGGGTGAAGTTGCCAAGAGATTGTTAGCATGGGCCCGGTTTTGCTTTTTCCTGATTGCAGGTTGGGAATGGGGATGATACGGATAGTCAGTGAAAAAGGGCATCTTCACCTCAAAACCTCTTAACTCTCCATTGGTGGCCAATTCCAGACACCTTTCACAAAATTCGACACACACACTCACACTTGATTATATTATATGATTTCACGTCACTTGCCTTTCAACAAGAAACCACATCAAAGAGTGTGTGTCAGAAAGTGGCCACTGGTACGTCGCTGATGCCTCTTCCTGTGCGTTCCCAGCATTGTATCCTTCCATAGATGAGTACTTTCTGTAGCCTGGATCCAGCCCCATTAATCACTCGTTTTCATTGGTACCATATTGTTAATCAGGTGACCATTTGTATTTTACAATTTGTGTAACTGGCACAGCTTTTGAGACTTTGGAGCTGCTTTCCTGAAGTCCTCTCCAGCTGGATCAATGATATTTCAGTCCTAAGTGTAGATTGTTCGTAGATTGATCGTCTCAAAGAGTTGCTTTACACGCAAATATTGGACATCTGCAAGTCAATGCCGGTTCTTATGTATCCACAGCTACATAAAAACAGCCTGTAAAACCAATGCAGTGAAATTTCATTTTTCATGTTACTGTCTTATAATATTTTTTGTAAATGTATTCTTTGCTTAGAGGCAGTAATATATTTCCATTGAAGAGGTGGTGTGGGTCACCTGGTCGTAATGAGCTGCTAACCCAAGAGAAGATGTATACCATTAGTCTGGGTTGCAAAGGTTTCAAGGGTTTTGAGGGTCCATCCCAAATCAGTGGTTGCTGCCCATATCCTTGAGCTTCCTCCCGTGTTGCCTCTTCTGGAGAAACCACTGCCAGTCCCATGCATCATGAAATTCAAACAGTCACTCACATGGTGCTGAATCCAGGCTATTATTTTCTCGACAGTTACTGAATTAGTGGATGTTCCTCACTCTGCACACACACACACACAGACACACACACACACACACACACACACAGGGATGTCTGTGTCAAGGGAATTGCTGTTGAGGGGCAATATCTTGGATGGAGGTGGGTTATGTGATGTGGGCTATAGTGTTTCTGAAAAGGAATTTATTCTCCCGTGCGAATGCTCTCTTTATTCTAGTGCATGTCAGTGCATGCCAAGACTTAATCTACTCACTGCATGGATGTTCTGGAGGCTGAACATGTAACTTTCCTTTTCTCACTGTGCTGGAAATGGGCTGAAAACCTTAAGAATCTTTCTCTCCTCTGGTGTAAATTATGTGGTTATCTAGCAATGTGTAAATATACAGTATGTGTGTGTCCTCACATGTATAGCCTGTGTGTGTGTGTGTGTGTCCTGTCCCTCAGCGGTGTGTTGGCTGCAGTGCCAGAATGGAGGTGTGTGTCAACGGCCCAACACTTGCTCTTGCCCGGAGGGCTGGATGGGCCGGCTGTGTGAGGAGCGTGAGTATTTACAATAGCACAGTAGCATCCGCAAATACCATTCACAGAACTCTATTCACACAATATCACTATATTATACCCAGAACATGATGCAAACTAATATACAATGAGTGTATGAATCCAACCAGCTTGCTAAGCAGGATTGAGTAGACAATAGCACAAAGAGGGGAGGGCTTATGGATTGAGTCAGAAGAAAGAAAGGGAGAGAGAGAAAGAGAGAGAGCAAAGTTTTACTCTTTCATTCCACTCTAACAAAACACTGCCGTACAGTTTACAGACTTTGTGTCTCCCATTCACTCTCAACAGATAAGCTTAAGTACAGCCAGTGGAGTGAAAATCAATTTGCCCAAGCACTGGATAGTGCTATTGCTCATAAATACTTCAAAAGGATGATGATTCGCCATCAGTCATTTCAATAGTTTTTATATCCCAAAATGCTCTGACCTCCTAGAAAAATATCCTGTGCAGCGGCTTGATTATAACACTAAATGATCAAGAGGTTTCAACACTATTTTTCAGAGAAAGAGACTGAAGAAGAGAGAGAGAGAGAAAATTGATGACCTGGGATGACTTCCTCTTTATGCTTGTCTCTCGTTTCTCTTCTCTAATAATAGCAATCTGCATCCTGCCGTGCCTGAACGGTGGGCGCTGCGTGGCACCCTACCAGTGCGAGTGTCCCACCGGGTGGACGGGTACGCGCTGTCACAGTGGTGAGTGTATGTGTGTGAGAGATGCATTCATGTGTTTACATTTGTGTGTGTGACAAAGCCTATACACATACTGTGTGTATTAATAGCTCAGTGACGTAGGATGGAGGTGCTCATATAGATTAAGCCCTCACTTAGCAGGTTTCCCTCTACGTACAGTGATGACGTCAGTCATTCAGCTGTGACAGCATTACTTCAGCAGGGGGATTGATTTTTGATTTTTTTTTTACTCTCATATTCAGTCTAAAAATGATTTAGAATAATTTATTTTTCTTAAAACAAATGAAAAAAAACTGCCAATCCGTTGAGATTATTTCACTTGTTTCCAATGTTACTTTTATTTTGAAAATGTTCTATACAATATCTTGGACTAAGACAGTTCACTACACTTGTATTAAGATAATGTCACTTGAGTTGAGAAAATTCAATTGAATTCAATGAATTCAAAAATTGAATTGCGTTGGAAACAAGTGACCTCACCTCATAGGCAGATTTGTTTCATTTACTTTAAGAAAAACTCTACTAGTACTAGATTAAATGACTTGTTATGATGGGCATTTTTTGCGTTGTAGAGAGTAATTCACTGTAGATTCACTGAGGGTTTACTATAATGCCTGGCTCCATGGAGAGAGTGAGTGACCATGTAGGCACTTAGGCCATCTGTCTTTGATGGCAATGCGTCACTCAGTTGCTGTAGTAATGTGGGTTGCGACATGCATTGTTCTCTGAGGGCCTCAACACTAAAGCAAACACACCGAGTCGCAGAGTAACCAGACCTCCTTTTAAAGGGGAATTCCAACCAAATTGACGTTTTCTTTCTGCAACAGTAGACATTTCCCCAAACTTGTTTCCAGATATTTTGTTGGTATTTAGTTATAAGCGCTCATGATCACGGAAAATGCAATCTGACACACGGCATTGTCTCAGATGGTTGATAATAAAAGAAATCTCTATTTGTAATGTGTGTGTGTGTTAGTTTATGTGTGTGTTACAGAGAGACAGAATGGTGTCCAGTGTTCTGGTAATAGATAGCTAACACATTTCTTCATTCCCTGGAGAAACCTGTATAACGCGCCTGATCAGCGCTACTGGGAAGGTTGTGTGGGAGGTGAAACAGGAAATGTGTGTCATTCCTAACCAAGGATGTTTGTGCTGTGAATTTGTGTGTGTTTGTGTGTGTGTGTGTGTTGCCATGTCCACAGCTGTGTGTCCATCACCATGTCTGAACGGAGGCAAGTGCATCAGGCCGAACAGGTGTCACTGCAGCCCAGGGTGGAGCGGACACGACTGCTCCAGGTGACCACACACACACACATCTATACTAAACTTACACTACTGTAAATTGTGGGTGAACAGAAACTGAGACTAAGGCCTACATCTCACATCTCTTGCAAAATGATTCCTGGCATGAAATGACATCATATTATGGTTTATTATTAAAGTTATGAGTCATCTTAACCTCGTGAGGATGGAATCATCTGTTTTTGGAAATATTGACTGATAGATTATAGGGAGCAATTTTGGCTCCAAAAAGGACATATAGTGTGTTGGTATCAAACTCTTCATTAAACTCTGTAGCACAAATGTGGCTCTTAAGGCAGTGTAAGTAAAACACAGTCTCTTTTAATTCCCCATGGATTCTGGGCTTCAGCTATGATGCAGGGTTTTAGCTTTTCTTGTGCTTATCGACCTGGAGATCTGCAAATTTCAACCATCAGCTCCAAATGAATTCAAGCACCAAGAAGATGCCAGTAGCCAACTAACAAAAAGGCCATGACGCAGCCCTAATGCTCAGCCTGAGGTTTGAGAGATGAAAGTTTAATGGTGTTTCCCGCTCCCTCTCTCCATCCGCAGGAAAAGGAAATCGGGATACTATCATTTCTAAAGATGCCACTCAGCTCCATGTGAATCGTCTGATGAAGGGAATTTATGTATAGTTATTGACAATTGTAAACCATTCATTCTCATCTCTCAAAGAAGCAAAGCAAGAACCATTTTGTAAAATAAAGCTGTATTTTTTCATATAGAAAATCAACAGTATTAAACGTATGCTGCTATATACTTGTACGATGTGTAAAAACTATTGATGTGATTGTCCAATGTATATGTGTAAACTATTCTCACATTTTTATTAAAGCATAAAATACCATAAAAAAAGACAATGCTACCCGGGCTTTGCTTTTGATCAGTTTGTCTTTGCCTTTACATGGACTCGATACACGATAATGGGATGTCATTTCCAGAGTAGACTCACCCCATCCATCTCAATAATTTTGCAGAAGTCTTATGTCACGCTGCAATAATCACGTTCTCAAAAGGATGTTGAATTGTGAGTCCAGCTGCTTTACTAAAGATTTAAACTTTAGTAAAACCTGCCAAACCTAAATATCTTAGAGGACAAGTTTCTTTTTTCTTAGAAATGAATGACCTTCCTGAAACGTCTCCTTCAATATTATGGGAAACCCTGAAAGCTTATCTAAGGGGATGCATCATATCCTCCCAGGCTGCGAAAAAGAAAATAAATCGGGCTGAGTTAGCGGATTTGGAACAACAGATTAATCAGTTGGACAAAGAAAATGCTGCACACCCATCTACAGAGACTCACAAGAAGATACTCTCCCTAAGATACAAACACAATCAGATGCTCTCTGATCGTATTACCAGGGCATTCATTTTTACACAACAAAAATATTCTGAATTTGGCAAAAAGCCTCACAGATTATTGGCCTGACAGCTTAGGAAAATGTGACCGTACAATTAGCAAGGTGAAATCAGAGGATGGGGACATGCTGACATCTCAAAAAGACATTAACTGCAGATTTAATCAATTTGATGAATCACTGTACTCCTCTAGGGCCATAAAAGATGATTTAGTGATACAGAACTTTCTAGATAGATGTAATCTTCTTACACTTAATCAGGAAGATAGAGACTTCCTCAAAGCAGACCCTAGACATACAAAACACGATGAAAGCCCCGGGTCCCGACGGCTACCCATGTGAATTTTATAAAGACTCCTCTCACCTTATTTGTTAAAAATGTACAACCAGGGAAACATAGATGGCGCCTTGCCTCCCACTCTGAATGAAGCCATCATAACAGTAATACCCAAAAAAGGAAAGGATCCGGAGGAAGTAACTAGCTATAGACCAATTTCACTTTTGACGTGCGACCAAAAGATACTGGCCAAACTTCTGTCCAGTAGACTCAACTCCTTAATTGGTAAACTCAAATCCTCTACCTTTTTCAGAATATCCCCATATTTCTACCCAAAAAGTTTTTTTAAGAAACTTGACTTTATCATTGTTCCTTTCTTGTGGGACATAAGGCTCACAGAATTTGTACAGTTCACCTCTGTAAATCCAAAGCCGACGGGGGAATGGCCCTTCCAAATTTCTCCCTCTATTATTACGCCTGTGCCCTTCGCAATGTGGCTAGATCAAACTTTTACACATCCCACCTGGATCAAAATGGAAAGAGACATTGGTGATTTTATCACCAACAAAGATAGATATGGCAACCTATAATAACAACAGCATAATTCACAGCACTATCCACATCTGGAAGCAAATTTCATTTTAAAATAGAACCTATGTCCACTTTCTTGCAAATTCTATCAGATATGCTGCATACAATAATTGAACCGGATCCACTCTTGGTGGCGCTTGGGGTTTCTGAAGAGTTTTCCCTGCTTAATAAATGCCAACGGCAATTGCTATTGTATTTACTTATCATAGCAAAGAAACTTATCTTGATGTTTTGAAAAAAGACAGAGGTCCCATTGGTCAAACTGTGGCTGGAAGAAATCATAAGACTCTGGAGAGAATACGGGTCTCGCTATCAAACAAACTGAAGCAATTTAATAAAATATGGCATCCCCTTCTCCTTTACATTGAAAACAAAAGCTAAATAGCTGCACGATACCGGTCGCCCCATTAGTGTAACAAGATGTTAAGTCGGGGGGGGGTATGGGATTAGTTGTTTGTGTTGTTATATATTGTGTACATGGCCTTATTTTTCTATTTTTATTACTATATATACTGTATATATACATATATATTATATGTATTTTTATTTCTATTTCTGCTTGTTTGGTATCTGTGTCGAAGTCCAAAGTATTATCTGACTCCTCAATAAAAAAGACTTAAACTAGAAATGACAAGATCATCTCCCAATAGGGTCGTAAATAAGGCAGCTGTATCTTTTATTTTGAAAAGAGAGAGTAGGTGGTGGACTTCCCTCAGTATGTTTGCTCTTATTAAGACAGTAGGACGGCTGAGGGAGTCTGTCTCTGGTCACACACAGGTTATTGACACCCTTACACTTCATGCAGATAATGTTCAATATCTTCTGAAATAGTTGGAAATTGAAACAACTTCCGGTCTTCACACACCCCCTGCCCTGGTTTAACACCCTTCTTCCCTCCTCTTCTTTATTCCTAGAGCACCAACATTGAACGTTTGTATGAAGTGCAAGTGTCTTATTATAGCGCCCAGCCAATTGACGGGATCCAGTTTCCATTACATTTTGGATTTTGACCAGCATCTCTGCCCAAGTACTTTTGTCTTGGCAGGGGGGCTATTTCACAATAAAACCAAATGCTCCCCGGCGTAACGTCAAAGAACACATAAAAAGAGCAAAGCTGGTAAAATCTCTGAACCATCCCCACCACTATCGACATCAAACACTGGCTAGCCACAAATACCCCATCAGACCACCTTCATACAAAACTACCATCCTGCTCTCAGGCCAACACCCAGCAAATAAAAACAAAAAGACGTCCCACCTTCTTCACACCAGTTAGCATTCGACTGATGAATTGTCTTTAGGGAAGTCAAAGGTTGAGGTTTATGGAGAGCTACTGTACTGTAATTTAGGAAACGTAACCCTGCTAACTCATTTTAGTGAATGTTGAACTCTGATCAGGTCCAGACAGCCTGCACTGTTCTTAGCTCTTGGTATTGTTTGCAGATACAATTTGGTTTCTGAACTGCTGAGCAGGCCAATTTGAAGCCAGTTGCCTGTTGTTGTTGAGATCAATAGTGTGTCATAATATTACAGATTAATGTCGGGAGGTGAATGCTGCTGCCTGTCTGATGTCCTGTAGATTCGTGACGCCGTAGCCTGATGTCCTCTATCGTCTCCATTTGTGGGTTAGTGCATCAGTCTGACATCTGAACTGGGTTTCTGTGTGACTGCCCACCCTGGCACTAAGGATGATACCATCAAATCCTATTGGTAAATGCAGGCTCGCCCCCTTGAAAAGCATACGTCACACACTGACCAGTTCAGAGATATCTAAAACACGATTTAACCCAGATCTAAAACATGATTGTACTCAAGATCTCAGTGTACTCAGAATAATGAAGAACATCAAAATCCCACAGTGGTTCTTTTTTTTCTTATTGTTACTGTGGAGACATCAGGTTTATTTCTCATATATCGTCCTCATAAGAGCTCCCTGAACAATAAACTCACTTTCTGCTCCGCTTTGCTCTGCGCTGGAACAACACACACACACACACACACACACACACACAAAGGGCAACTAAACAGTTGGAGAGCTGAAAATGATTACTCAGGGCTTTTTTCTTTCTCCTCTTCATCTGTTTTTCCTGTTTTTTCAGGGCAGAGTGAATCACGGAGAAGCAACCGTCGCTGCGTTATTGCTTCTCTTTGCTTAAACGGATGTTGGGGAAGGAATCAGATAAAAATGCTATTTATTTCTCATCTCCTACGCTTTTATATTGGCCCACACACACACAGATAAATACACACTGGACACAGATGCACAAGCTGTACACATGAACGTACACATGCAATACCAGAATTCACAAACACACTGCACTTGAACACACACAAATACGTACACACACACTG
>OOFE01040981.1:17953-28737 GCA_900323365.1 Monocentris japonica | reverse complement strand
GTGGTTGGGGGGGCGGGGCATGTGTCCCTTTTCAGAGCCTAATTGTTTAATGTACTAAGCGACTCACACAGCCAGCATGAGGTGTACGGCGCTGACGGTTCTTGGCATGGTATGGCACTCCAGGTTTTGTCCCCCCTGCCCTCAGCCAGGGAGAAAGGAGACAGAGAGAGATTACGCTGTCTAAATATTCTTATTGACTGGCGTGTGATGGGAGCACGGGGGTGGGAGGGGGCAGAGATCCAGCTGAACCTGGGACAAATGGTGTCTGCAAATAATTCTTACCATTTGTTTTAATCTGCTTGGATGGGCGGTGTTTGCCACGTAGGACAAGACAATAAGTGTCAGAGAGTGTCAAGCCAATTTACTCGCTTTTTCTGAGATTGAAAACTTATATGACTTATATGTCAATAAATTGTCCTGATGTGACTCATCTGATCATACTTCATGACCTCTGACAATCACAACTTTTCCAAAAGTACTTATTTAAAAGGGTAAAAAGGCAAGTTTTGGCGCAAAACGACAATAATATATTTGCGGGGGGGTTGATAGGGTTGTTGATCAATACCAACTCCGTACTCGCCCACCAATCCTACTCACATTTTCAACCGCTCAACGATGGAGGATGGTGCTACGAGCGAGCGACCGGACAATTCAGCAACGAAGGCTCAAAGGCCTCATTCTCATTCTCTCTCAAGATCAACAGAAAATAAGACTAGATATGGAAAGAAAAGGCGTGATTCTTGTTTTTTAGCCCTGCTGGTATGGTGTGCACCCACAGGGAGAGCGTGTGGCTGGCGAATGGGCGTCTTTCAGTGACTACCTCTGCTCCCATGGGTCTTTCCATTTTTGTGGTTTCACTCCCGGAGAGCCTGCTGCTGGATTTGGCCTGGGGCTCTGGGTTTCCTATAGGCCCTTAAACTCAACAACACTTATGACACATGCGGCGTCAGCCACTACCGCAGAGCAGGGCGAAACATCACGGCGGAGAATATTCCCTCCAGCAGAGAACTGTAAACAGGGGCTTTCTGTCTTTCTTTCAGTAATAGCGCCACTTGAAATGAGCCACTTCTTTTCAGTTACTGTGCTGCTCACTTATTGGAAGGCAAAACACATGATTCCTGAGAAAGTTATATTTATTTCAAAAGCTCTCTTTATCCAGGCTGACATGTTACAACATCATAATCTACGTGTTGATATATTTGGCTATGCTTCATTTATTGTAACATATTTACTTCTTCCATAACTTAAATGACTCATTCCACATAATGCTGCATGTTCTGTTTGAATAGCAGAACATTACGGATATTGTACTGGTGAAACCATGTTTCGATCCAAAATCTTTTTTTTTGGTAAGAAAGCATGAGCCAATATGATTTACAATCAAAAATCAATCTGCTGCTACTTTCCCAAGCTTGTGTGGCCATTACATGCCACTGTGCCCCTCTGAACTCAGTAAAACCATGTGCCCCCACCCCGCTGTCGGCACAACCGAGGTAACAACAATGGGGATTGCAAGCCGGTGGGGACTGAGTATGCAATATCGCACACAGCTGGGACTGCTCACGTTGCTCACGGCTAGTTTCATACCTTCAGAGAGAGAGAGGAACCGCCAAAAACCAAGAAACAACTTCAAAGACTCGGAGACGCCTGAACTGCATTTAGGAAGTAAACAAAGCAGTGACGCAGCCGGCCGCTGTAATGGCCGTGTTCCTTTGACCGTTGCCTGGTCTCTAAGTTGGAATGTGCAGTGGGGAAACAATCTGTGTTGACATTAAGCTTGGCCTGTCTGTAGAACATGCATGGTAGTTGCTTGCTCTGCTAGTTCTCTTAGCCCTTATTGCATTCTTCAACTGCACAACGATGGAGGACGGCGCTACGAGCAAGCGGTGTGCATTGCAAGACATTCTGTTCTCAAGCCCAAAAACCAAATGACAAAGCAGTATTATTATTACAGTATTTTCATCATGATATTTTACCTCTTCACCAGATGTTTCTGTTGGATCTCTGCTGTAATTAACTAGCTTACTGTTACTTTATTGTTTGTGTCAATTACAGGCCGTTACAGTGGCCTGATATGTAATAAGTCATGTAAGTTCATAAAAATGTCACACTGGCACCAGACATTTCTCAACTCTTCTTTCACTTCATTTTATATCTGTGTACCACTGTAGGAGAAATGTCTGGCTGCAGCTGTTTGTCAGTGGGAATAAAGTGCAGGGCAGCGCTCGAACCAGGGAGTTGACGGGTGTCGTCTTGAGTGTGTTTGTGTTACCTAGCTTTTTTTAAACTTTTGAATCCACGTGGAACACAGGATTAAGGGTCAAGATATGAGCAGCAGGCTGTGGGTGTGGCAAAGGGATGGGGAAAAAAAAGCTGACGAGCTGCGTGTCCGGGAAGCTGAAGGCTTTATTTCCCTTTGAAACATCTGCTCAGGCCTGCAGTCAAGACCATCTTTGTCACGTCCCAGTCGATTCTGAGACCAGGTCCAGTCGAGTTTGAGTCTAGACCAAATCCAGAGAAAGAAATAAGAATTAGAATTGAAGCATGTCAGCTTTCAAAATGTCCCATCACGACTTTTCCTTGACCCACTTTCTGTACAAACCAGTATTGTTAGAGTTTCTAAATCACATGAGAAAAAAAGTAGTTAGAATTATATTTAGCCCTTCAGTTGACAGATTGTTGAACTTCTTTTAGACTCCCAAAGTCCACTAGCCTTTCTAGTGCTGTGCTGGTGTCTAAGGCGAAAATTGATTTTCTTCTTGGAATAGTTGTAAAATGATTTTAAAAGATTCTTTCCATGGAGTGTATGCTTTCCTTTATAGTACAGTGCAGAGCCAGATGGGGAGCCTCCCAGTACATCCACATTCCTCCACTGAGCAGCTTCACCTTCGCCTTGCTCAAGGGTACTAAGATGGCAGTTGCTGAAGGGAAGGGTGAGCATTGCTTCACTTTTCCCCGTCAGTCACAAGCATGCCTCTCTAACCTCTATGCAACCTCAGCACCGACGTGCACAGTTTGTACTTCTTTTACAAACACAAGTTACTGTTGGGGGCAACTTAAATATACGCCATGCTTTCGTAACCCCAACCCTTAAAGCCAGTTTCATAACAGCTGTAAATGGGACAGTGAAAACAGGACAACCATGTTACTACGTTGTGGTGACAGACAGCACCCAAGCTGTTTACATTGGATTCAGTCTGACATAAACACACACTCTCTCTCACTGTGTCTCTGTCTCCACACCTTCTGGAGCCCATGCTGTGGCTTCTCTCGGCAGACCTCACCAGCCGGTGCTGGGGTCAAGGGTCAAATATGTGACCTGGCCTTGTCAGGAGGGATGCAGTGGGTTCATCATGACAGCAGATAAGACTTTTGTTTTCATGAACATAGCTCCGCCTGGCAAATGCAAAATGGATGAGAAGTTGATTACAGCCGTTCAAAGCTTCCCAATTTGTATTGATTTATTAACTTTTATTTGAAAGACAACAGGAAGAATTGGTTAAAAGTGATGCTGTATTATTGCATGGCTTATTTTCCTTGGTAAATCCTTGTAGCTGCAACAGACCACTCCATCGATGCAGTCGCAGCCTCACGCACCGCTCACAGTGAGGTGACTCATCAACCAAGCTGCTCCCAGCAGTTCCCGCTCCTCCTTTGTGTTGTTTAAAGACAGTCGATGTCCAGCGTTAAATTGTGCTGCCGCCTGTCTACGGATCTCCCCAGCTCTCTGTCTTTTAGCAGTGCTAGTCTTGACCTTGACAACCGAGCAGCCTGCCATCACACCTCATTAACATTAACTACAGCGTGCCTGGTGTGAACTGGTGGCTTTGAGAACCTTCTGGGCTTTTACGGGTCCAATTGGCTGTTGGGGTTGAAACGTGTGGACAGAGGAAGTTGTATTATCTTCACTGCTGGGGCAATGGTAGGCTTCATATTGGAAAGGCTTCACGGTGTGCAATGGTTAAGACCCTGATCTCTGAAACTACATGTCATAACTACATGGCATAAGATCAAATCCTGCTAGAACCTTGTAGCAATTGAAAATGTAATAACTTACCAAAATGTAATAAAAGTGCCCCTTATAATGGGTTAAAATGGAATTACTTCATAATACTTCATGAGGAAGGGAATAGGAAGAATGAGTTTTGAAGTGAAAACCGATGGTTAATATAGTCATGTGATGTCATTTATTACATCACATGGTTTTATTACAATTTGGACCCATTTAAAGCAACATTTTGATCACGTTTTGACAAGTTATTACATTATCAGTCACTACAAACCATCTCTCCTGTATCTCCCATACTCCCATACATTACTGAATGGACAGTCCAACGGTTCACCGCATCACAGGGAGGATTCAATTCAATTGAGGATTTCTGTACTGGAACAGTTCCTCGCTCTTGGGCTGGTATTGTCTGCATGGCAGAGCTGGCAAAGGTTACTGTCATGAGGGTTTTCTCATGATGGTGGTCATGTGGGTGACTGGGTCAGGAGGGAAGGAGAGAAGGGAGGTGAGGAAGGAAGGATTGAAGGAAGGGGATGAAGGAGGCGAGGGAGGAAGGCAAGGAGGGAAGGAGAGGAGGGATAAAGGCAGGGAAGGAGAGAAGGGAGAAAGGCAGGGAGGGAAGGAGAGGAGGAATAAAGGCAGGGAAGGAGAGAAGGGAGGAGGGCATATGGTTAAGGAACGAGACCAGGGAAAAAGGACAAGGACGAGGCAGGGAGGAATGGACAGATGGGCAGGTGGGGAGGAAAAAGAGCAGGGAATTCTGGGAAATGAGAGACAGAAAAAGAACGATGAAAGGAAGTAAACCAAGAGAGAAAGAAATAGTGGGTAGGAGAGAAGAAACATGACATCGGCACAACATGCAGCGCTGCAGGCAGCCAGGGAGCGTGCTCATAACACCCAGTACAAATGGCTGCTAAGCTGTGAAATATTTAAGGCCTGGCACCCTTCTCACATGTCAAAAAGAATCCCCCGGCGCCAAAAGGTGACCCAGGAAAACAAACAATGTGCCCAAACCTCAGTAAAAATAACCTTCTTCTTCTCTCGTTTCATCTCCTCGGGTTTAGCTGCACCGCACAGAGCCGGCACCTACAAGGGGAGGGCAAAAACCATGAAGGCAGGAAACAACGAAAAAACAACAACAAAACAACAAGAAAGAATGTGAATTTGACATGTCACAGGAGGAGATTCGGCAGAGCTGGGGAGGGAACGCACAGTAGTCAGCCAAATTTTAACTGCCTGGTAAGGAAATGTAAAAGATTTTATTGGCGTTTAAAAGGAGATAGGGTGAATGAGGGCCTATTGTGAACACCCCTATTGGGGGGGTAGAGGATTGTGCACGGCTCAAGAAGCTTTGAAACGCAGGGGTTCAGGATCAGCCCCCTCAGCTGTAAAAAAACATGAAGGCCAAAGCTGTTTTATTCCACCATAAAAAAGGGCCTCCCGCTGCAAAGCGCTGTTTACACAAACGCCTTTTATTTAAAGTCACCAAGCTAGAAGTGATGGTATTATGAATGTACAAAAATGATATTGTTTCCCACTTCAAAGGGGAGGGAAAATCTACCTTGAGGAAATAAATTGCATAGTCATAAATGGAAGCTGTTAGTGAGAGAAACAGCAATGGTGAGGTTTTTTTTGGAGTGGGGGCATTTTAAGGCTTTTGTTTATGAGTTGGCCTGTAAAAACAAAGCTGCTTAATTTTGGGAATGCAAAGGAGTGCAGACTCACACAGCATCACTCATAAATCTTGGGGTCTGTTCCCCCCCGCTGAAAATATTGCCCAAAGCGACAGTGTGGAGTGACTTTGTGAACTCTCTCACAGTTTCCAAAAGTACGCCATGCAGTACTGTACACTGCAAAAAAAAATGTCTCAAAAAAGAATCTGGCAACAGGGTGAAATTATTTCAGTTGTTTCCAGTGCAGGTCTTCTTGAAACAAATGGCAATATCTTGGCAAAAGGGCAGAGCACCCCACTGGTTTAACAATAACATAATGATTCAAGACATTTTTTATGTGTTTTAAGAAATGGTGGGTTTCAAACTGCAGTCTTTTCTCTGCTGTCCCAGGATCACTCGGCACTACTGGAACGCGATAGTTTTGGTGCCGAATGCCAAATGGAAGTAGCAATGCCATCAGTAGCCTTTAACATAATGTGACCTACACTGAATATCACATACTCTTGACTGTGCTAATGATGAAACAGTATCTCCAGGTGTGAGCTCTGTGAAAGCCCAAGATCAGGTGGGATAATGTGAGATAATCCACTCAAGTGGCAACAAGACACTCTTATCACTGTGGAAATAGACAGCTTTTTGTTTATGTGTGTGTGTGTGTGTGTGTGTGTGTGTGAGAGAGAGAGAGAGAGCGACAGAAAGATCCAAAATGCCTTAGGTGTGTGGAGTGGTTTATTCGTTTTCTCCTGTACTTTGGTTCGTTCGGCAGGTGAGAACAACGCTGTTCAATCTCAGGTGGCACCGAGGTGCCTGAAAATGCAGGTCTTGGTCCTCTTCCAAACAAACTGTGGTTCGTTAGGAGTGAGAACGTAATCCAAACCAATGATAAGAAACAGGGTTTATGAGTATAAGGAGTTGGTGACATCTGATAGGCAGCAGTTACTCATGCTTGGAAAGCCAAGCATAACAAAATGAAGTGAGGGCAAACTGCAGTCTTGACTAGCTAGCTGTGTCTTTGTGTTCTTAAATTGTATGAACACAAGAAAAGGGAAAATACAGCAAAAAGTGCAGACAATAGTGCTTAGCTGAAGTTACAGGCACTGGAATCCGATTTGTTTTCGCTTGTAATAGGGAGCCGAAGCGGAAGTTAACCGAGACCGCCCACTGGTTTACTAGCGGCTAGGTGGCTAGTGCGATTTTTCATAGAGGGGACACATCTTATATCAACTAAACAAAGCAATACAAGCACACTTATATAAGCAATCATAAGATAAACACGTTTCTGCACTTTTTGTTGGAAAAAAAAATTACATCTGTAATGTATTAGAATAGGCAAGTTAAGTAACGTCAACTTTGGCTCCCTATTGGACAGTGTGAACCTAAACAAACCCAAAAATTTCCCACTATGGGACAGACGAAAGTGATCGCACCCTTACAGTTAAATGACAGCTTATATTATTAGCATGCATGTCCTAAGTGGGAATTGAAACCTGGCAGTGTTCGTGCCATGAGCTGCACAGGACCAGAGAGACAGAGACAAGAAACAAGAGACAGGACACGGGACCAAAGAGAGAGAGAGGCAAGCAGCTTGTTTGACAGTCTGACATTTCGCAGCGTAGCAGACCATAAGCGGATGGTGAAAGAATCTTTGACATGAATGCTCACTGTTCACATTCCTCCCTGTATCCAATGTCATGTCACTGCTTCTCATATAACTGGTGAAACTGGCATACTTGTGGCCAGTAATGCTTTGGAAAGGTCAACAGATACAGGTCGAGGGCTGTTATTCAATACAGTCAATTGTGGCGTGTGTGTGTGTGTGTGTGATGTGATGACAGAGAGAGAGAGAGAGAGAGAGAGAGAGAGAAGCTGAGTGTATTTTTGAGGCAAGTTTCAAGGTAAGTGAAGAAGTCATATTGTTTTGGCCGTATCCATAACACGTACATTAAATACCTCCAGCATACCGAGATGCTCATCTTTCAATCTCGGCGTTGCTAGGTGGTAGCGCGGTAGTTAAGCAACAGTGTTTAGTGTTGAATATTTTTACCACCAGGATGCACGGCCTCAGGGCTGAGTTCTCTCATTTTCACCACATGACTGAATAGACTCCTAGCACAGTTTTCTTGTGTCCTCTCATTTTTCCAAACCTTACTTTGCCTGTTTACTCCCAAAGAGTCTCCAAAAATGCTCAAGAAAACACTTCCAGGTAGAGCGGTGCAACACGGCCCATGATGGGGGTAACCCAACTGAGGGGATAGCTGACGTGTACGAACACGTCACATTAAAGCAAGGGGAAACCCCCGATGATCTCTTCACAGAGAAACACATGACTTATTCAAGTTCATGTGACATGCATGCCTGTCGTGGTGCGATAAAAAAAATCATTATAAAGCAATTATCAAATACTTTACAGGGCTCATGTGATTGTCAGATTTCAGCTAAATCAAAGTTTTGATGATGGAGTAGTAAATAAACTGTCCTAAATGGCCTCCACAGCTTTGGGATCCACCCAATGTTCCCAAAAGTAGTGATCTGTAAAAACAGGAAGTGACTTGGATACCTGACAGAGTCAAGTGACAGCATTTATAGTGTGTGATGTCATTCACCTGTCCAGGTGTTACTTTTACGGCTCAGAGGACGAGCCTCATCACAGGTGCTCCCCTTCTGCTGTTCAGACGGAGGCCCTGAGCTGAACCAACACCATGAGATCCATCCATGAGATCACTCTGCAGGCCATTTCCACAACCTGACTTATGAGCTCTGAGCCCGAGGACATTATTACTACTCCAACAAGTGGCTGCAGTGTACTGACTCTGACCACAGGAGCAGAATCCCAGTCAATTCTACTGATCTAAAATATATTTAAAGTAATAATCTGTGACATTTTCATATGAATACCGTTCCTTTTTGCAACTCTCCATCACCGATCGTTGTAGCGATTCAACCTATAGCCAGTTCATGAAAGCGTCCCTGGCTACCAGAAGGAGCAATGGCCTTTTGTTTGGAATAAATAGAAGAAGAACTGGGTAGTTAGCATGAGCAGCGATAGCCACCGTGGCTGAACAGACGAAGAAAAGCGCACCACCTACAGAAACTCAAAGTCCATCAACAGAAAATCCAAGGAGAAAGACGTCACAGTACTGGACACACTTTGACTGACAAGGGATCTCTGGGAAGTGCAGTGCAGAAACACCACAGCAAGGACTGCTAAGCACCAAAGATGTTGTCAAATCAAAAAAACAAAGAAACAAGCATCTTGTGGATTATCACTTTAAATCTAATCTATCTAATCATAACAAATCCATCAATCTATCTCATGTAAGATTTTATGATGTATACTGACTATCGTTGACTTGCCTCTGTCGTCATTTGAATCCAAGCAATTTCATCCTGACAGACTTCATTTTTATGTCCAGCAAGTATTAAAAAAATGACACACAGCATTGGACCATATTTGGCTCTTGGAGACCCACAGATGTCTCCAACTGTGGTCATTCAGACAGTTGAAATGCTAAAGTGAATGGCTGCAAAATAAATTTAGAAATAATTTAAAATATGAGCAAGTTGTGTACTTTTGACTTTGTGGTCATCATCAATTGGTTGACTGGTCAACTTGGGTAGGATGTGAGCCAGGGAAGTCAGTATTAGTGGAGTTTTTAGGCATTCAGTCAGTGGACTTGAAAAAACAATCAGTTGATCAATAGATCCATATTCTACCATTCAGCAAGCTGTCAATCTAATTTCTGTTGAAATGACAAACTGTTCCTCTGTGGATTGTAAAACCTTCTTTGGTCCCCTTCCAACATGTCCCTCATTAATCCCCAGGAGAAAATCTAACCGGTGGCTATACGATTCCAGTTAGTTCACCCACATGTCTGCAAACAATTAAACAATCAAAAAGAACCGTTCCTGGAGGAAGTTAGCCCATTATTCTGAATTACAGTGTGAGAGATTGTATTTCCTTGTCTTGTTTCACCGAGCTGCTCGGTAGGCCTCGTGTCCCATGTGCCCCCGATCAACACGCCTCTCCTGGTTAATCAAGCTCACATTCGACTGTGACGTGTTCTTCCTGAATGACATGGAAGTTTCCGATGCTCAGTTTGGCCTTTTGCCAAACATCCAAATTAAGCTTAGTGTGGAAAAAGATGTGTTGTGTGGTGGACTGAGGGGTTACATCGTAAAAATAATATAAAAGTCATTTCATCCTGTATTCAGTTGTAAAATCTCACCTTTGTTAATAATATGAGTGAGATTATTTCACACGTTTCCGATGCAGTTGAAAGAATTTTCTTTTAACAAGTGAGAATATCTTGAATCGAGACAGTTCAGACAGATCAAGTTGTTTTTCGATAATGATTCAAAGCTATTTTTGCCACAACTTGATTTGCTTTGGAAAAGGAGTGAAATCATCTCATCCCAATTAGCGAATTGTTTTTCACTTGTTTTAATAAAAATAAAGTTCTGATTACAAGATTAAATCGCTCGCTTGGGGGGATGTTTTTTTCTTTTTTCTGCAGAGATGTGTAGTTTACTGGAAAGTGGCAGGATATCCCAACAGCATCAGGAAGGAGGTCCGTGAAACTAATCAGCCCAAAACCACAGAGCCCCTTAAGTGGGCGGCTTCACATAGCCTCATGCATGGGATCAACCCGGGCAGATCCGGTATCTAATGGGGGTAAAGTCCACTAATCAGGCCTTAAGTCCTCTTTATTGAGCATGTATAAATTCCAAGGACCCCCCTCAAATAATTTGAACAAGATAAACCTTTAATGGCTTAATAATGCACCAATTAATCTGACTAAGAGCTTTTTTTTTTCAATTCTCAGACTGTAACCTGCATGGGGGAGAATTTCTTGAAGAGGAGGGGGTCTCCCACTTAATTAATCTCTGAATCTCTGTATTTGTGTGACGTGTGAATGCATGCATGCTTGTGTGTGTGTGTGTGTGTGTCAAACGTATTCTGTAGTTCAGGATGATTTGTCAGGATAGGAAAGGTAACATGGGAGACACACACACCCTGTCATGTTAATGCACTGCGTCAACAACCGTGCTGCAATCTGTTCCTCGAAACAGACATTTCCTGGAATCAATTCGCTCAGAATGTC
>OOFE01040971.1:20087-35860 GCA_900323365.1 Monocentris japonica | reverse complement strand
TAAATTTATCACACCAGTGTTTAATTGATGCTCTGTAAGAGATATTCATATGATAGCTGTGTGTATCGCTTTGGTGGAAAGAATCAGTTTTGAGAAGAGAGAACATGGTTTTGAGTGTTTCGTTTTGCAAGACGTGTGGAGTTTTGACAGAATGGTTAACTCTTTTCAGTTTTGTGTTTAGAGTTTTGAGAAATTGAGCTATAGTTTCAGGAAACGTGTTTAAACGATTGAGAAAAATTGTAATTCTCTGCAGTTGCTTGAGCCTATAAATAGGACAGCATCTGCCAGTTGTGTGGTCAGGCAGTGTATCCAGCCAGCCTTGAGCTGCCATCATTAAGCGATAAGAACGTGGGAGGACAGAATAATTCTGTGTCACTGTGTGCATGGTGCCTGTATGACATCCTCTTTAATGTATGTTCCACTGCTGCAAGGACACAAAGAGCCAAATGAGGACAAACATGACACTGCATCTACTCCCCACACCAGGCTAATAAATTCTCCTCATCACCTTACTCCTGTTTTTAACTCTCCTCCTCGTCTTCTTTTGTTGACTCATGTTAATTCAGCACTTGATCATAACTATCTTTAAAAAATGATCCTTTTTTTGCCCATCTTTGCTGGTAGTCATGGTCATTCTAATCCTCATTTCCTTTCTCACCCCTTATCTTCCTCTCCTCCTCTTTTCTTCACCCAGTTGTGCTCTTCTCCTCTGTCATCTCATCCTCATTCCCCTCACTCTCCTCCTGTCCCTTGGGCTCTCCTCCCCTCTCCTCCTCTCCCTCTTTGCCATGCGTTGGCAAGGTCCTGACTGCCAGTCATAGTGGGATGGCAGTGAACAAAAGAGCACAGCAAAAGGTCAACTCATCCCGTTTGTCACTCAACACTCACCACCGTCCCTTGTGTGTTGTGCACCAGGAGTTCAGAGCCACCTATCGATCCTTATGTCATCGACTGCGCATTAGACCCCCCCCCACTGTAAAGTAAATGTCCCATAATCACCCACTTCTCTGAATATTTGAGTACCAACAGGCTAGGTGATGAAGCAAGTTAAATGATACCCAATCAACCAAAGGCAGTTCAATCAGAGGAGAAAGCTTTGAATAAGTCACAACAAGGAATAACGAGTTCTGCAGTGAATTTTAGTGACCACCATCACTCAATCTCAAATTCCCTGTTGATCTTTGTTGTTTTTTGTTGAGTCACACATCATCATCTGTTGTTGTGTCCTTTAGCTTCGGTACAGGCAGCAGTTTTGTTAATAGGAAGTATTGGTTTTCCAAGGACTGTCCCAAGAAAGCCAACTCAAAGAGACTTAAGAAAAGTTCAGTGGAGCAGGCTGATTACAAAGATGTGTACACTGACTAGGAGGTGTATATGTGATGGTAAATGTGGGAAAATGGTAAATGTATACATTTCCCATTAAATGTAGACATTTCTCAACTCCCTGGTAAATGTAGACATTTCCCGGTAAATGTGAGTGGAAAATGCTGTCACAAATAGCCGAGACTCTCTCAGTCCTGCCATACAATTTGTTCTGGGGCCAAATACGTGACCAAAATACCTCTTAGGATTGGCTTCTGTAGTAAACTAAGATCTATGAGGTGCAGAAGATTCATTGAGTCCGACATCTTAAGGTAAAGTTCGATCTAAAATTATCAAAATCCTGCGCATATCAAGATGAACAAGAGGGACTTGATCGTTCCCTTACAAACAAAAGTTAACTGGGAAATGTCCACATTTACCTTGGGAAATACAATTACCACCCTGCTGGGAAATGTCTACATTTACCGGGAACTGTGTACATTTACTAGGGAGTTACTTTACCACTTTCCCACATTTACCGTAACATTCATTAATACACAGGACAAGATGCTACTATCCCTTGTGCCATAATCCAAGATAAACTCTTGTGGAAGCCTAATTCAGATAAAAAATATGAAAGATACAACCACCATCAAATGAACACCATAGCAGACATCAGGCTACACCATCATGGAGCTATAGAGTCATTCATCAGATGGCACCATTTGCCAGTTACCTACCCTAGTTACCTACCCTACCCTTACCTTAGCATGCTCCCCAGCTAGCATGCTTCCTCCTTATCCACAACCACTCACTTGCTCCTTCCGCTGCTTACGACATGTTCCTAACCTCAAGTTTCAAGCTCCGTCCGCGAATGCCCAACTCACTTAGTAACGCAAAAACGGACTTTGCCATGAAACCTCGACAGCCAACTTCTACCGGCCGTACTCGAGCCCTCCAACCTCGCTGTTCTGCCGCCGCTGCCTTCTCCGCATATCTTGCTTTCTTCCACTTGTTTGCCTCGTCAACTCGGTCTTCCCTGAGGACTGTGAGCTCGATAAAGTAAACTAACTTCTGCGCTTCAGACCAAAGCAGCATATCCAGCCATAGGCTAGTGCTAACTGTTTCCGCCGGCACAGTTAACTGCTCAAACAAGTCAACCTTTATTTTTATTATTTGCCAGAGATCTATTTAATTACTACACCTTTCCATCCCAAGCAACAATGATCAATATTGCACACATTTGTGCTAACTTTTTCATCTTTTCTAACTGCAGTTAGATGCCAAACTTCTTCCAGCTACTCCAGATTTCTTTAAAGAGCCCCAAATGGCAGTCTCCTTTTCACCATACAAGCCTCATCAGCCCTGAAGGTTACAAATGAAATGTGAAATGAAATATGTATATCAGAGACACTATTAAGTGCTATGGTTAAATGGCGAGGGATAATTAGCAAACGGCAGGACATATTATCATCTGGCTGTGCCTGTCAGAGGCCCTTTGAATCGTAATGAGTCACCAAGGCCTTTGTGTGACTGGGGACAAAAGAACAAGCTGGCAACTAAGTACAGGGGACATAAACAGCCTTTGAAGGTCCCAAGAAATCCATTAAAATCTTAATGGGTTGTTTTAGCAGAAGAATTTTTAATTGCCTTTGCAGTCAACAGAGTATGAGTACACCTTTCAATGACAGAGAGAAATAACCTTGACAAAAATAGATTTCATTGCTAATTTAATCTCCATTCTGTGTGGCTGTAGATTCTGAAGACTTATGGAGAATCCAGATGAGACAGACAAACCCTCTAAATGAAAAAGCTGCATCGTTGATAAATGTGCATGAAAATGTCTGGCTTTTCTTTTGACCAGACACAAAAGCAAGTCATATTTCCCTTTTGTAATTTAGTCGAGTATTGGTTTAGGAATTATATTTGATCATCTTCAAATGATTTTCTCTCGTGCAACATATCTTTCGCTGCTGTGCTCTAACTCAATGCTTCCACCTAGCTTTTCAACAACAGAAGACACCTTGTTTCGCCAAAGAGACACGGTGCGTTGCAGGTGGCAACACACACACACAGCCATTTCCCTCACTCAGAGAAAGATGGATTATCATCATTGCTGGCTCCAGCGTTCCCTAGCCATCACATTGACGAAGAAACAATGTTAAATGAGCAACACAGCCTCATAGGCGTAAGGCATGCGATATCAATGCACTGAAGACTTTTACCCAATAAATACGGATTCTTGCCAGATCGTAACCACAACGTGATGAGCGACCCAGCAAAGAAGGCCTGGTTCCTGACGCGCCCCGCGGCCCCAAGTAATGAAATAAAACAGCAGGGCAATCGATTGCAAAAATAATTCCATCCAATAGCACTTACCTTCCTGGACCGCCTGAAAGGGATTATTAGGCTCGATAAGTTTTACAGAGTGGGTGATTTTCTCGCTCTGCAGAATGTCGTCGTTCAGACTTAGGTCTGAGATGGCAAGTTGGAAAATTTCGTCATCCCTCACAGCGTTTTCTTCAAATATGGCACCTGTGGAATAAAACGATCAAAATGTATTTGGAGGGAAAGAAACCTGAGTCAAGGGTGATTTATGTTTTTACCCTGAGATTAATCAGTTTCACCTACATTGTTGGGCCCTCGCTACCGTAGGCTATATGGAATATTATCAATATCAAAAACCTTGTCAAAGTGAATGAAGGTTTCCAGAATTGTGTGCGAAATATTTCGTCCTTATGTGGTTTATTTAGAAGCGCAACATGTGCGCGTCCACTTCACACTGTGAGTAGCGCGCTCTGACAGACACTTCAAGACCACCGAGAGCAACAGGGCGAGGTTATAGTGGGCTCGTTGAGGCGCAGGGTTTGGGTTTCCAGTCCAATATAAAATAAATGGCTGTCATATCTATGGAAGCAGATTAGTGGCACCCAACCCAATAACCCAACCCAATCTATCTATATCTATCTATCTATCTATCTATCTATCTATCTATGTCTATCTGCTTATCAGAATTATGTAAACTGCTATTTGGAGGTATACATTACTGAAAAAGGTTTCGGGAAACGAGAAGTATAATTGGGGTAACCCATCGTTATTCAGGGAGTCAGCCAATATTATCTGGATTAAGTCCCACCGCTGTATTAGCCAGTGATTGAGCACCTGCTGCTTGCCAGACTGTTGCAGTAAACTGTGTGTGGAGTAGCAGGGGAACATTGTGACAAATTTGTTCACAGTCACATTGACATTTTTACTTGAGATTGCAACGCCATTCATTAGTCTATGTGATCCATAGGGGACACAAACACCCTAAACGATGAACAACGCAATTGTTCAATGATAAAATAATAAAACTGCATGTGCGCGATGTGTGTTTGTGTGTGTGTGTGTCTGTCTGCGTGTGTATATCGTGCGTGTGTATGTGTGAGGTGCCATCAATTTTATTTCACATGAAACATTTATGAAATAAGATGCAGTCCTATGCTTGAAGAGAAATACTCCCTGAGATTTAATTTCAGCATATATGCGTGGAACCCCTCCAGCCCTAAAAAAGGCTATTCTGGTTATAACTTTGGGTACAAAAGGGGCTCTATGCGTTTTGCATCTCTAACGAAGCCCCATTGACATCCGCTCTATGTGGTTATTGACATTGCAGTCACGTCCCGGTGAAAGTTGAGGCTTCTCGGTTAAGGAGAGGGGGTAGCTTGGTGTAGCGAAGCCTCAACCTTTTGGCTATCGGGCATTCATTGCGCTAAAGCGTCAGCAAAATAATCTTTGCGCTACTGTAATTGTTTTTTTTACAGGCCGATGGTGCATGATTAACGTAACTGCTTTAGATCAATGCGGTGATCTGCCGTCGAAAAGTGTAAGTAAGAAATGCCTGCCAGAATAATAAAAAATCAAACAGGAAAACGCTCGGGCAGTAGAGGTTAAGGACATGTGTATTTAGGGAACAGCAACTTTTAACTGGCTTGAGAGTTAAAGTATAAACATAGGGTGCAAACTGAATCCACTATTTATATCCCGCCCTCTCAACAAAATCCACTGATCAACGCAGAATGCGCTGGCTGGGGTTTAGCGCATCCCCGCATGCTTTGCCTTAACACCTGTCTAACCAAAACCGCAGATAATGTTATAGTACCCTTACCAATGTGTATGATGGAGTCCGCTTTGGCAGAATTGCATTGCAATATCCACAGGGAAAGGCAGATCAACAGCAACTCCATCTCAGGCTTTCAGCAAAGCAGCTCATCCAAGCTCTGCTCGGCTGTCCTACTATCCAAACGGAGCACCACAAAAAAAGAAGATCAAAACCACTGCGAATCAGAACCAGTCTTTCAGAGAGCCTAGAAACCCTCAAGAAAGCCTACCTAAAAAAAGTATCACCGGTTATTTGACCACGAAAAAGAACCCGATTAGACAGGAAGGTGGGATCAAAAAGACGATGAAGAAACGATGGGGACCCGAGGTGGGATTTAAACGACAGGTAGCCCGGTGAGAGAGCCCGGCGTTGCCTCTCTCACTCTCGCCTCTCTCCCTGCGCTCCGGTGTCTAAAGCGTGGCAAGCAGAAAAATGCGGAGGAGGGACACCCCTCTAACTACACACGGAGAGACGTTCACATAGACACTCCGAAAAAACACACTCTTTTAGCCCTGTCTAGACCACGTGACTGCAGATACTTCACGACTCGGCTGCTGTCCCGAGAAGCCGGATAGAAATGGGATTTGGTCTAGCCGAAGAAAGACGCTTGGAGAGCCGATAACTACAAAAAAAAACTAAAAACAAGAAAATGCTTGGAGGTTACAACAGACAAGGCAAAAATCCTAATACCCTACATGCCTAACTAAAAAAGGATAGGTCATTGACCATCGAAAGCTTATTGGTTACATAGAGCGTGCAAACTCAACATATTGCTTGGCTTGAGAAATTAAAGGACCGCGGTGTAAACAAAATAGGCTACTTTTGGAGAAGTTGAAGTTATTTTAGGAAACATATGAGAGTAGAACGGTTGAGTCACGTTTTCAACGTACTTCAGTGGCAACGGAGCGCAGCTGATGGGCCAGGGAAAAGGATTTATACACCATGTTCGTCGGCGAGAGCTGATTGATGATGGACAGACGTGACAGAAGCCAAAACGCCTGGTTGAACCGGAGAACAACGGGATGGGGCTGAGAAGAGGAGAGTTTTGAGAGGAACAAGGCAAACACAGTATTGCTTAATGCTGATCCTTCAATTATGCCTGTATGACTTGTTCCACTAATTGATTGATCCCTCCGCAAAATGTTGATCGAATTGATTGATGCCCCCACTTGTTTCGTTGCTGGAATATAGCAGCCTGCTGGTTGGGGCTAAATTTGTCGACGGGATGTCTTGAATCAGGCTAGGTGCTGTTGAATCCAGTTTTACAAAGCCTAACAATGTCTGAGCAAACGACTATACAAAGCTGTGGAGAACTCCTGGTAAAGGTGGGTTTACAAGATAGGCATAATCTTACAATTAAAGGATATTTTTCGTGACTGTGAAAAAACGGAAATATCTCTTAATTGTTTGGTTAAGTCTGTCAGAAGCACAGAGCGCAAAGTTTCAGCACCACGGGTAAAGTGGACAGCGCCTCCGCCAACCCGCTGCAGAACTGGCGAGAAGCAGAAGCCCAAGATAGCGCACCTGCAAACCACAGGCAGCAGTTTCACTATCCAGCTCACATATGGTGCACATAAAAACGGACAGACGTGAGATTTTTTCAGTGGAGTTCTTCAAAACTTGATAGCAATTGTGGGCCATGATTGTAAAAAAGATATCTGATATTTGTTTTGCCTGCGTGGCAGAGCTTTTATTTACTCTGGAAACAAATGAAATAAATCCATATTACGTCATTAAGTCAGCTTTCGTCTCTCACACATAATTTGCTTTCATTACAGCGGAGGAATAAACATCCATGTCCCCGATGTGTTGAAGTTGTTGTGAAAACAAATACCACCCCTACTGGCCACCTGTAGATACTGCGACTGTTGCGCACCTCATCTCCATGTTTCCCTGTTTCATTAGTGATGGCAAAATCAAAACCTCAAAATCATTTCATTGTTTTCTTCCATTTACATAATAATAGGTAAAGTGGGAAGTTTACCACAGTCTTTGGAAAAAAACTGCTTGTAACACAAGGAAAATCAACTGAAAAATAACATTAGATCTTCATATTTGAATCATTTGTTGTTTGGTAAATAACAGTGCTCAGCAAAGTGCCCCATATCAGTGTCTGTGGAGCATTTGAAATATAATTATATATCACAAATATAAATATATTACGAAAAAAAACAATTTCTTCAGCTCAGTATCTTTTGACAATGGCATTAATTTTTGAAAATACGGAGCCAATTCACGATTTGGGTTGATCTTTTTTTTAACAGGCCCATTCTGCTATCCAACCGCAAACCAAAAGGTAGCCCTGCCCAAGAAAACCAAAACATAACACTTTTTTCACTCTCAAGTTGATTGAGAGAGCACTTGATACAAGAAATGACGTTGGCTGTGTAACTAAACAGGGGTTCTAAATGTATTTTGAAGCTATGACAGTTTTGATCATGTTCGCAGTCAGATGACTGAATGTAGCCACAACATAGTTAATCAACTTTTAGTAATTAACTGTGACATCCTCTTTATGCAAGGCAAAACTGATTGCAGAATTCAAAACAGTTTAGAGGATAGATGTTTTCATTTTATCGCTCTATGAGGCAATTTGTTGCCTAGATCTAATCAATAAATTAGGAATTTTACCTGGTACAACCTGAATTTCACTGGCATTTCACTGACTTCACAAAAAAGCTTTTAGTCACACAAAATTGTGTTTAGTATGCACTACACACAGTACCTAATGTGATGCAAAAATGCTTTGTGTGTGTGCGTGTGGATGTGCGTGCATGTGTGTGTTTGTGTCTGCGGGCAAGTAATACATTTTCACAATACATAATCTGCTCAATTATGCTGGATCTGCATAAGAAACGTCTCCACCTAGCTAACTGTAATACCGTAGCTCCAATAAAGGCCTTCTGTAATCATTATGTGTCCCGTGTCTCTGCGGTGTTATTTATTTATTTATTTATTTTAGCTTGTTGCTTTCCAAAGCGCTTTTTTAAACGGCTAACACAAGAGGTGCATAGTACAACTAGATCACAGGATAAAGAATGCTCGTGACACTAATAACCAAGGACTGCATGACACGGAAGATAGACTTTTGTTGTATCAAGAGATAACTCTGTTTTTGATTGAATTGGTTGGAAGGTGAATTGTGCTGGAAAGGGAAGACTCTTTGAATAATGAGGATTTGTAAGTACAAGTCTTTCTCTCTTCACATTAGCTATCGCCATGTATCGGATAGACACACTGAAAAGAACGTATTTTCTGAATATTGCATGGTGGTTGCATGGTAGAGATATCTAAATGAAGAGCGCCATGTGTCGTGCGCCATGTGTAGGCTGGGTCTATGCATTTGTAAGTAGTTTTAATGTGATGGAGGGAAACTAGGCCATCCAATGGATTATCACACATTTCTGGGTTTACTATGCAGTTGATTCATACCTGCTGTGTTTTAGATCCAGATACTTTCCCTAATTCTTACATTATTGCCAAATTTCTAAAGTTGTAGGCGTCTCCCAAAGTGTTGTGTTCTTTCAGCTCTACTTATGGAGTGCACCTCCATGGTTGTCAACATAAGTTAGTCTCAAAAGTCCTGCAAATAGTCACAGAGACAGTGCTGGGTAGGTTACCCCTGCTTTGAGCAATGAAGGTGGAATTTCATTGTCACGCAAATCCAAGTCATTAATGTTTATGGCTGGAGCAATGAAGTGGAAAGGAGAGACAGTGTTTTTTTTTTTTCTCCTTGTTTTTGGGCAAGGCCAAATAGTTGATTTAGATGAACAGAATTTGTCGCAGAATCATCAAAGCACAATGGATGGAGCAAAATAAGCATGTCTTTAGCCATGCATGGGTAACTACCACTGTTAGAGTGGACACGTTCTTATGGCCTATTGTCCTTCATTAAACTGCCTTCTGCTTAATCCCAAATGAACTGAAGTGCTCATCTTACCAGACGCTTTAGGCAGAGAAGTGGGAGAATTGGTATCATTAATTGTTCCTATAGGATAAAGTCCTTGCTCTCTGGGCCCTTGGTTTCTGAGCCCTCACTTCCTTCTGATGATTCCCATGTCTCTTCAGTTATTTTCTCATGCATGGCATGGGGTAGAGCAGATGGCTGCCTGTGAAATGATTGCTGTTTACAATCTACAACACATGCCTTGCACTACTGTAACTGGTCTCTGCCTTCATGGATTAGGCCTACTGTGTATTCACAGCATCTGCTGTCGAATCCGAGAGAAAAAAAACTGTTCATATCATGTTGTTCCATTCAATTCAAGGTAGCTCACAATGGTCAAACTCCACTGTTGTGAATGCATCTCAACACTGTACTACTACTAGGTATTTGTCACACAAAGTAAACAGCAGTAGTTGAATAGTATCTGTTAAAATTGTGTAAGAACTTCTCCTTGCACATGGAAGTGTTTTTTGATAGTGACGTGTTGTATTCCAAAGTCTGAGCTTAATCACTTGATTTGCCTTTAGCCTTGGCTAAACATATCAGTGGGCTACGGAAAGAAGCAGTGTTGGCAGCAGTCAGCCTCAATGTGTTGTTAGTCAGCGTAATTAGATCACATCATAGCCCTGTCCAACTACCACAGTAGGTCTCTGGCATATGTTTGTGTCGCCTAATGTTACCTGTGAGGAATGCACTGAGTGCAGCATAATTGCTCATATTTATACAGTCGTTGGTTCACTAAGTTAGATGACACTGTAATATTGTGAGATGATTCTGGATTCTGGAACTGTGTAGTCGGGCCTGTCTGTTGCATTGTGATCCTGAATATAATTGTATCAGGCCCCTGCACCAATTTGGAAGAGGGTTAAATCTTCGACAAGTTGAAAATCCATTCATGTCAGGCAGGAATGCGCAGGGAATAATAATAACTTTCTGCAGCACTAGAGGTGAATAAGCAAGACTCTGCCTTCCAAATACACAGCCTGAGGTAACATTATAGATTAATTCATGTTATGGGAGACTAAGCAGAACCTCCATCACAGTCTCTGCATTTCAATAAGAGTGAATTGTTGACTACCCTCATCATGCATCATTATATATTTCAACATTGTACTGTACTGTAATATATTATGATATATATATGGAGAACAGCAGATCCTGGAGCTGAGAACTTTGACAGCTGCCTAGTGCAGAGGTGCTCATACCTTTTTCAGCCAGGGACACAACTTTCAGATTTAGTTTCACTCAGGAACCTACACTTAAAAAATGTAGTCTCACCCATGGACTCTGGGTATTCAGATATTCTATTACTTCTGTAATGTGGCAGATCCATAAAAGGTGATGAATTGAAAAGGCTCTGCTGCCACATAGGAAGCAGCTCTTTTCCTTGGTTTGTGGTACAGACTATGGAAAAACACTGCTCTAAATTTTAGCTATTTTGTTGGCAGTCGAAGGCATCAGAAAGTTCCTCACATCTGAGGCCATTTTGCAACATCTCTAACTGCATAGTACAAATTGCTCGCCCGCCCCACAGTACACAGCAACTAATTGGACATATGGTAGCAGTGATATTTTTCAGAGCTGTGCTGAAGGACTTAAGTACCAAAGGTGATAGTCTTTGCTTGTGGTCGTTATCACATTGTGTACACAACATATAGATATACAGTGCTGCGCGAGTGAGAAAAGCCAGTGTGACTCCCAACAAGCTTGCGTTTTTTTAGCCTATTTATGATGAAGTTCAGGTTGGAGACAGCCCTCTGAGTTGGCCCTGTATACTGAACAAGCAAACTATCTGACATCTTTGTCTCTCCCCATTTCAGCCTCTCTCATACTCTCCCATTGACACTTTCTTCATTTTCTTTCCTTGCAACCTTGTATTACAGATGTATTTGTATTACAGAAATTCTCTCTTACATACTGCGTGTAAGACGTAGAGATAACAACAGTGTTAGTATTCAGCTCAATTTCTTGTCTCCTTTTAACTCTATGGGGTGTCTCCCTTTCTCTTGTTCCCCACCCCACCACACCCCCTGGCCTCGGCTTACTTTTAAGAACTTAAAGCCCAAGGCCTAATGACAAAATTCAACACAATAAGCACTACTGACATGAAACCAAATTGATTTCCTTGCAATGGCTTTGAATTTATGTTTTCCACTCCACTACTTGCAAAGCTCATCCCTACACTCAGTTACAAGTCGTCATGCAGAAATGCCCCCTTGCAGCCGTTTACCACTCAGAACCAAGATTAATTAACATCCCAGTGAATCTGTCACTACCACACTGAAAATATGCAGGAATATGCCCCATTTCCTTAAAAGCAGATATTAGTTAAAATAAATCCCTGCAGTTATATTACTGCCCTCCATTTGTGTAATTATCCTTCAAATTTGGGGTAAGTGACAGAGTATCCTGGTGGCATCTGAGAAATTAGAATGGGATTTAATAGGCCTAGCCAGGCTCTATTGGATTAATTAATTGGCCGATGATATGGTCTAGTGTTGCAGGCCTATTACGTTAACTGTCATACTGCATTTGAGGATGAGGGCGCTAGATCATTTTAAATATATGTCGTTAAGACTTTACAGTAATGACAAAGTCATGAGTACTTTGCTTGATGCGACTGTCATTCAGAATGAAATGGGCTCCCCAGCAGCTATTGGCTACTACTCGGAGGAGACAGATAAAATAGCACTGGACTTGGGTACTCCTAGTTTGAATCCAATCACTGTGCTGTTTCCTTTGTATCAGAGCAGCCATGATTGAGATTCAGTATAGGCAGAAAGAGCCGTTTTCACCGGGAGGGATTTGCCCTTTGCTGAAAAATTGATGTTTGAGTTTTCATATGCAAGACACAGGTTCATTTTCCAGCAGAAATACTCACAAGAGCCACATGCAAGTTTAAAGTAAATGTTATCATACACTTGTTGTTATCATACTATGTTGTTATCGCAACATAGTAAATGGAAAAAAATCTGGGATTAAAACAAAACAAACATGATAAACCATTCAAGAAAACAAAATTGTAAAAAAAAAAAGCTGGACTCCATTGAGTCATATCTCCATTCATTTTCCTGTTTTTGATTTGATATGAGATGACTAAAAGTAACAGAAAGATGAAAAAATAGGAAAACCAAAACCTTTTCAGAAACTCATTAAAACCAATCAAATGAAATGGACACCCACCTGTCTGACCAGCAGATATGGCCATAATTTATAAATCATGGCAGATCTGTTCAAAGAGTGTTTATCCTGTCTCTTGACCAGTTTGTCACAGACCTATGGCTGCTATGTCCGCTGTCTTTCTGCAAGACAATGGAGATATTGACATGATTGAGAATTTATACCTGTTAATAAAGAAGATATGAAAATTGTGCTACACCATGGGTGTCCTTGTTTTTTGGCTTTCCCCAGGCTGATAATATTTTATTTTGTCTTCCTGTCTACCTTGGCTGCAGGCAGCTTGCCTCTTACCGACAGATAGCAACATTACTCTCAACACCTGTGACAGGGAAAACTATGCGTCTATGTGTGTGTGTGTGTCTATGCGAATGTACTATATGTGTGTGTGTCTGTGTACGCATGCATGTTTTTTATTCATACTTTTGCCTTTTACACTTTTATGCTTTGGGGAGAATATTTGATACTAACTGGCTTGTGGGTTGTCAATTAAATTTGTTTAATGTAGAGTTTAACCAGACTGCTGTGACAACTGTTTGATCGCCATTCGAAAGAAATCCTTTAGAAACATCTGCTCATTCCCTTTAAGCCGTACAGTGGCATATATTACATAGCAAAAGGGATTTTTAAATTGGTTCAAAGTGACCAGATTAGCGATCAAGGCTCATAAAAGGAATAGACTCAAAATACCATTGTTAAGCCTTGACATTACAATGTAACCAGGACACCATGTTGTTACTCTCCAGCTTAAAATACATATGAAATCTATATAGAAAAAACATTTATTTCCAGCATATGTCTTGATATCTTCAGTTAGGGAATGCATGGCAAGTATTTGAGAGAGAGAGAGCCATATTTCATCAGTTGGTAGGTTGAAGAAAACAGTTGGTGTGTGCACGTTGCTAAGCAGCAAGAGAACGGTCCAAAGGATCTACCTTTCTTAACATCTTGCCGAGCTTTAACCCTTACTTGTGTCTGTGTGAGAGCTTCCACTGGCATTTCTGTTCATGACAGTAATGTATTTGGGGTGTGTGTGTGTGTGTGTGTGTGTGTGTGTGTAGAGAAAGCACCAGGCTGAACCCTGGTAGTTTCACGTTTCACATGCAGACAGTCTCTCTAGACAGTGATTTGCTTCTAGCAGCGGCTACATCACAGCTACAGTCTGCTGGGGCCGATAATGCAAACAATTGAATCGCTGGCAGAATCTTGATCACACAGACATACACATTGTTCCATTTAATTGGCACACTGAGGGATATAGTTGGATTGGTGTTGCTTGCATGCATATAGATTGCATATCGCTGTTGTCATGTGAAAGCCTTGTCAATTTTAGTGATTTTCATTTTTTAACTTCAGTTGAAGTATTACAGAGGTGGTTCAGGCAACTGGTAAGGATGCCCTCTGGGCATCTTCCTTTGCAGGTGTACTGGGCCCAGGACATGCTGGAGTAAATCTCCCAGCTGGCCTAGGCGCATCTGGGGATCCCCCAAGAAGAGCTGGAGGAATTTGCCAGGCAAAAGGACATCTGGGCTGCTTTGCTTGCCCAGTTGCTACTGCAAGCCTAACCCAGATAAGCGGCGAGAAAATAGATGGATGGGTGGATGGATGAAGGAATACATGCTCCACTGTGGGTTGAAAAATTCTACAGCCCTTGGGTTTACTCATTAGATAAACTCAAACATGTATGTTGAAGACAAAAACAAGGCTGTTTTTCTTATTTGCTGAAATAAAATCACATTTTGGAGATACACGTTTTCTTCCGACAGCAGCAATATGCTTGTGTTTGTGCACACACATGTAAACACACTGAACAAAGCTTGTCATGCATGCACTTACACTGAACAAAAAATGTACACAGGAGTCACATATTCCAGAGATTGATGATTTAAGTGTACAAGAAGCATTATATTCTCTCGATGTCCTGTCTAGCTTTTACTGCAGAGACTGAATAAAATCTTGTTATTTGACTTTTTAGATAGTCGTGCAATTTGTAAGCCTCCAACAGCCTGAAAGTTTCCAAGTATTAGGATGATAGGATGAGCCTTCAAACATCCCCAAGACCTCTTACATGTGTAGGTAAAGCCTTATACCTGATCTCAATCTCTCAATCACTCACTCACTCACTCACTCACTCACACACACACACACACACACACACACACATATAAACTTTCACTCACACACATGCACACAACAAAGCTGCCATTTAAAGTTTAAAAAGCTTATTGTCAATCTGCAGTCTTCAAAATCTTTATTTAGGAATACATCTTGTTTAACTACTAAAATGTCTGAAGTCAATACACATCCTGGATTGATTCATCAACACAGCTGGTGTGCATCAGTGCACTGAACAATGATTTACAGCTGGATCGAAGCCTAATTATTGTTCTGTGTCTGATTTCTGATGATGAAGAAAAATACAGACTGAGCTACAACAACAGCACAGAAAATGGATTAACTCCTGTCAGTCACTACCATGCTTTGAATGGAGTTGTTGATCAATAAGTCTGACCAAAACAAAAGTTATTTTGAAAAGGAAAGAAGAACTCAAGTACTCAAGAAAGAACTCAAGTACAGAGAACTCAATGGGAAACAACAGGTTGCCAGTTTCTTGTCTACACAGGGGGTGGGGTGTGTGTGTGTGCATTTGCTCCCAACCAACACTCTCTGTGATGATAAGCTATGCTTCCATTTTATTTGTTTCCTTATTTTAAAATTTCCCCAGAGATGAAAACAAATTGACTTTTCAAAAAGCATCATATTCTGTGCTCAGACAGCAAACAATCAAATCAAAGCACATTTATTTGTATAGCCCTTAATCATCGTTACAGTCTCTCAGGGCTTCACAGTGCCCAACAGTAAATGGTTAGTTCACGACATCCCCCAGCCTTGGACCCTCAACAGAGGACAAGGAAAAACTCCCCAAAAAAAAACCTTATAGGGAAAAATTGGAAAAAAAAAACCTTGGGAGGGACTACTCAGAGAGGGATCCCCCTACCAGGACGATCGGGCATGCAATAGATGCCGAGTTTGGGCAAGCAGCGTATACACAATGTATAAAAGTTTATTATGGTGGGACATTCAGATCTGATGTGGGGCATCACAGCAAATGGCAGCTCAGTCAGTGTCATCATAAGACTAGGGGACTTTTGGGCACTATTTACAGTGCTTCATTCATTTCATTTCATTTCAGCTTGAGAATTTGGA
>OOFE01040971.1:3644-19928 GCA_900323365.1 Monocentris japonica | reverse complement strand
GTATAGCCCTTAATCATCGTTACAGTCTCTCAGGGCTTCACAGTGCCCAACAGTAAATGGTTAGTTCACGACATCCCCCAGCCTTGGACCCTCAACAGAGGACAAGGAAAAACTCCCCAAAAAAACCTTTTAGGCAAACAGCAGCTCAGTCAGTGTCATCATAAGACTAGGGGACCATGCAGACGCCAGCTCTGCCGAGCTGCAGCCTGGAACAGATAGGAGACACACCCACACACACCCATACACACTTTCACTCACACATACAAACATGATCACACTATTGTTTTTGGGTACTATTTACAGTGCTTCATTCATTTCATTTCATTTCAGCTTGAGAATTTGGAAAAAATGTTCTCTGAACTGGTATGTTATAAGAATGCTGAGCCAATATTGATCTTTCAATATTGTTTCCTTCCGATGTGCCGTTTCTTAGCTGTAGGTGGAGGCTCAGTAGATGTAGAGTGTGCAGTCCCCTACACAAGGTTTTCAAAACAAGCACAGAAGTGGGACAATGCCATGTAGATAGGGGAGATTGTAGATTGTTGCTTTAAATCCTATCAATTACAAATACACTGGATATAATGTAAAACATCTCTTTATGCCATTATCTCATCTTTCGGCATTTAGCTGATGAGTTTCCCAGGGCAACTTCATAAGTGCAACAGTAGAATAAGCTTTAATTGCTAGATGAATTAAAAACAACCAATGATAAGCGAGACTCAGGGCTGCATTGCCCTGAAAATATTTCTGTGACTAACGATTGATAATGTGAGAGAGAAATGCTAGGAAAATAAATAAATTAAGAGCTAAGGAAGCATTTGCTATGATTAAAAATAATATATCATTGGAGCTATCAGCTATCAGATATTTTGTAAAAATAGCCACGACACCTTCAGAGGGCAGTAAATTCCAGCGTAATACAGTAGCCCACACTTTAACTGGAAAGGAGATGAAAAGGAGAGAGAGAGAATAGAGTTGGTCATGGTCAGGTATTGAATGTGGAGGTGTTTGATGAACCAGCGGTAAGATTACTCTCTCTCTCCAACTCCACTCTCCCCTCCAGCACAGAACAACCACCATCACCATCACCACCCCCAGACCAGGTTAGCGTGAGAGAGAAAAGCTGATCAGTCACGGAACAGTTTGTGTGTGTGTGTGTGTAGCTGTGTGTGTCCCTGTCTGTCTATCTGTCTATGCTTTTCTGTGCGCTTGCACGTCTGTGTGCTTGTCTGCAGGAGAGTTTCATTATCCAGTTGCTGATCCCCACAGTAGTCAGATAGCCTGATCTCAGCATCAGACTCTTAGGGGGGTGCAGCTAAGAGATTCCCTTGATGGTGCTGGGCACAGACGGGCTCAGGCAATCAGAACAGGGATATCCATCACAGATCTGGCCATGCAGTGGTGTGCAGCTCACTGAGCTGACTTTAAGGCCTCGTAATACTTTCCAAATCATCACTCCATTAGTCGAGAGGGGTAAGTGGGGAGGGGGAGAGAGATAGCGAGAGAGAGAAAGAGAGAGAGAGAGAGAGAGAGGGGGAAAGGGTAATGAGGAGGGAGAGAGAGAGAATGGAAGAGGGAGAAGTGACAATGGAGACAAAGCTCATTGATTTTTCATTTAGAGGTGATCATTCAGTCCAGCCAAGCGTGTTTGGTGGTTTTAGAGGTTTTGAATGACAGGGCGATTGAACAAAAACCCCAAGGGCAGACAGTCCAAAACAGAAACAGGTTTTGTTACATTTTTATAATCAAATAATCAAAATCTCTTCGATGGACTCTTCGCTGTCAAGCAACATGTATAGTATACAAACCAGATGTTATCCAGACGATTTGGCACGCTGCCCAAAAGTGATGTTTTTCTAATATGGCAACCCTCACTCATCACAAGCATCACTACTTTGTGACAACACCAGGATGCCAAGTTGCACCACACTAACTTTACAACACCCCAATTGCTTCCCAATAACCATTTACAAGCTAGTTTGGTATTTTATGACCACTATTTATTGAGATATATTAAATCATAAAATGCAATATTCCATGCTTCATAAACCTAAAGAAACTACACAATTGCCATTCAACTGCTTGAGACATTAACAGCAAGATGATTCTTATTTGCATTTGTTTCATATGGGGTCAAAGCTACTTATTAAGCAGATTACACAAATTACTTCATTGTCTATAAAACATAACGTTTTACAGCCTTCAGCTTTAAACAAGCAGACACCAGATGAAAAACACAACATACTTACACATTCTATTTTTTATTTCCCTGAGGGAGATTTTAGCTATGCTTTGCTAAACATAAATTGCATTTTGACCATATGATTAACACTATTTAAAATACAACTTGTCAAGGCTCCTGGCAGTAACAAATTAAGTACCAGGTGCCTTGCGGGCACCAGCCAGCGGTGGGGAGACCGAACATGGAGGAGATAAGCCTTGCCCTCCTGCCAAAGGACACGACAGATTATGAAGTAACTCATGCATATTCTTCACAACCCACTGCTCCCTCCATCCAATAAGGAGACAGCTACACTGACTCTCTAGAAGTCTCCAGGCATGCAATTTCCTCTTTCCCCCTTACAGTCCTTGGGATGTGGTTGTGAAATAGAATTTCATGGCTTTTGGGGGTTACGATGAGGGCTAGTAATTGTTCTGGTAGTTGTAACCCATCACACACGTGTGCACGCGTGCAGACACACACACACAGACACACACACACACATTTATGATTTATAAGTGAAGAATACTATTGCGTCATTACCTAGTGTTTATAAATGTATAGTTAGACCTACAATTCCTTCTTTAGGGATCCATAAAATGATCATTATTATTATTATTTTTACAAATGATGTATAAATTATTTATTGATCATTAAGAAGCAATGCATCCTTCATAAATTATGTATGACTGTTGCACTGGACTGTACTCATGTTTCACTCATGAAATATAAATGATGTGTTTGTTATGTTTAAAAAACAAATCCTTTAACTGTTGTATAGCTTTTGTATAACGCATTTGTGAGCCTTAACTTTTCCAAGCAGTTTTAGTTTTCTTTTATGAATGTGCTGTAAATGTATTCACAAATTGTTTGCAGCCACGAATCTAAAGTTGCAATATATAACAGTCTAGAAACATTTATAAAGGTTAGGAAGCCTTTGTTATCATCAGGATGGAGAAAAGATAGAAATGATGATGCAGTGATAAACTGTGGCCTTTGATTTGGACCTCACCGCTCACTGATGTTGAAGGATAATTGTGGCGTATATTTGATTTTTTTCAGTTGAGTTTGCCGCTATTTCTATCTGCTTTGCTGTAGAGTTTCCCACCTTGAGTATATAAATCAAATACGGCTGTCATGTGAATAAAGCACATTGCTGTCACTGTATTGTCATTTCTTTCTTTCATCCTGACAAACAACTTATGAAGCATTTAAGTTAATGTTTGTAAGTTTAATAAGTTCATAAGTTTGTTAATGGTCAAAAAATAATGTATACATCATTAGTAAAAATAATCATAACTGTGGGTTCCTAGAGAAGGTCTTACTATACATGTATTAACATTATGTCATGATCTACAAATGATGTGCTAGCAATTATATTCTTGACTTATGAATCAAAAATAAAATTTTGACTGATATCATTACTAACATTGTACTTGGTTAACACAAATTATAGGCTATAAACTTTCATTATTCCAACACACAGAAACACACTCACTCGCCACCCCATAACCTCCACCATCCGGCACAAGCTCAAAATTATGATTTTCTTGCAGCATTTCAATATTTGTATAATTAACCTTTTCAAGTGAGTTAGAAGAGCTTAATTAAGCAGGTTGCTCATTGTCGTTTCGATAAATGCTGCCTCCTGACATGTCTAATGGGGCAAACTGTCTGCTGTACATGCCTCCAGCTGTCCAACAGCAATCACTTCTAATCTAGGCATGAGTAGAACCAAAACAATCAATATTTTATATCAATGTGGCTCACTACCAAATGTCCTCGGGTCTTCGACCGGTGTCTTGCAAGAGCTGATATTGCACATTGGGCCCCCTGACCAAGACTCGGCTTCACAACACATTCTTAGCCTTGTCTTCTTCACCTTTTTCAGGGTCCGTATCGTTTAATTTATTTATGAACAACTGTTATTTACTATAATATGAAAACATTCCTCTGTCTCTAAACCTCTATAACACTTTAGATACGTATCAGTATAGCAGTTGTCAACATTATAAAGTAGTCTATTTCATTCATCTAAGGGACTAATTAAAGTGTCTATGTAATATAGATGAATAAATGATTGATTATTTGTATTTGTAACATTAAGAAGTCTGAATAAAATATTATGTATAGACTAGAGGTACATTTCATTTAGTCCGGACACAAACAATATTTTGCCTAATGTAAAAACTTGAAATAGTTTCAGTTACTTGAAACTATGCCTGCTGCTTAACACAATGACCCCTGTGTTTCACACATTTAGAGGTTTTTACAGAACAGAACTTGAAAACTTCAAAATGTGAGTAAAATCTATAATCACCAATTAGAAGTTGGGTGAAATGACTTTAGTTGACTTTCTTTAAGCTCAGCTATATGTCAGAGGAAGTAGAGGTATTTACATATCCATGTCTTTTACTTGACCAAATATGAAATTAATGAATTAGTCTAAACCATCACTGTTCTCACATACAGGCCTCCCCTTTCGCTCAAGTAGCTGTTAAGAGATTGACCACAAAGACACACTGTATGATATATTTTTTGGATTACAAGTATCAGTAGTTAATTATAAAGGCTTCAATGTAGCTGATTTTGAGAACCTGCCATTATTGGTGCAGAGGGTCCCCAGTCGATGTAGCAAGAAAGGGCTTCCTAGATTGATTGATTTATCTTTCGCAGCTTATTTGTCATATCCATTTCTTTTTGTCACTCACTCTTTTAGTTGAAGTACTGAAAATAAACATTTCAATGTATGATAAACACGTGACTTTGCGCCATCTTTACAGTGTGTCAGATTTGTGGCCCATTAGTGTGTTGTTAAAAAACAAGTAAGTAGGAGTATTTTACCATCGATCTTGTTTAGCAACAATGAAATCTGGCTTGTGTGGAGTCAAGTTAGTCTGAAAACATAATATTGAACATAATGTTCCTGCAACCCCTTGGGCATAAATGTTAGTGCATCATTATAGTAGATGTGTGTAGGAGTATGTTGCTATAGATTTTGTGTAGCAACAACAACAGGGGACCTGTGCAATGCTTAATCTGTCTAGCCTATGCAGTCTAAAAACGACATTTCTTCATTTTCATGTAGAGACGGGAAGTTTATCAAAATGATTAGAACAACTGCTACCACTGAAAAGCATTATTTGTATTGTACAGGTGTGTTTTACTGCTTAATTTGTTTGTGTACAAATGGTCTATTTTAAAATATCCTGTACTTTTCTGACGATATAGACTAAACCTGAACCAGTCTGGTACATTTTGTTACAATGCATTCTGTTATTATTCTTTGTCCTGCATACATCCTGCAAAAGCATCTCCATGTCATCTTCTCTATTTTATTTTTGTTTGAATTTGATCACCTTAGTTCTTGAGCTTGGAACACTTTGTCTTCATTCATATTTTTGATATTTAATATATATAAAGCTTATGTCTAGGATAATTGCAATCACTGCTCTAGACAGTAAAAGGAATACCTGCTTTCTTTCATCATTGTGGCTTCACCAGATGTGTATCTAAGTCAAAATACACCAGTGTCCTGTTTCTCTTGTAACATAGTGGAATTCTGCCAAGTGTTGGTAACAATGCATGTGTGAGATAAGAGGAATGAATATTGATCTCATATGGTGAGCTTATGGTAGTACTGCAGGTTGGTTATGGAAGCTCTGTAGAAGTTAAAGGTTACTGGTCTGATTCTTGATGCCAACAAGGCCCAACGTTACTATTGTTGGTGAAAAGAACACACCAGATAAAACCCTGTGGCAATACAAAAGACAATGGTTGTCATATGTTGTTTCAGTTATATATGCCATATATGCTTCATACCCATATTAGAATTAGAATTTGGATGGTGAGGTAATGACTAAGTGTTGAATAAAGAGACAGTTTCTCTTGCATCAAGTGTCTTTATTACAAAAAGCATGATCATGGGATGATTATTGGCCATTTGCGACAAGTACAAGTACAAGCACATTGGAATTCTTACTCCTGATCATTCTGCCCGCACACACTATACAAATTTAAATAACACACTGAATCAAAAAAAGAACAGAATATGTACCTTTGTGGTCAAAGGTTTACATACACTTGTAGAGAACACGTATATCATGGCAGTCTTGAGTTTCCAGTGATTTCTACAACTCTTATTTATCTGTGATGGACTGATTGGAGCACATACTTCTTTGTCACAAAAAACATTCATGAATTTTGGTTCTTTCATAAATTTATTATAGGTCTTCTGGAAATATGACAAAGTCAAAAATATACATACAGCAATGCTAATATTTGGTCACCTGTCCCTTGGCCTTTTTCACCTCAATTAGGTGCTTTTGGTAGCCATCCACAAGCTTCTGGCAAGCTTCTGGTTGAATCTTTGACCAATCCTCTTGACAGAATTGGTGCAGTTCAACTAAATTTGTTGGCTTTCTGATACGGACTTGTTTCTTCAGCACAGTCCACATGTTCTCTCACCGTTACTTTTTGCACTAGCAATAGAATCACTTGCAGAGGCCATCCGTATGGTTCCAGACATTAGGGGCATTCAGATAGGGGCAAGGCAGCATAAAATATCACTGTATGCCGATGACATATTACTCTACCTGTGTAATCCTGCCAGTTCTGTTAATCGAGTTATCGAGTTTATCAATGTATTCTCTACATTCTCTGGTTACAAGATTAACTACTCAAAATCTGAGGCCATGTCTGTCTCCAAACAGAATCCTTGTATACCCTCAGATGCGTCCCCTTTCCGTTGGTCTCCATCAGGGTTTACTTACTGAGGGATCCATATTACCCCCTATTTACCTGTTTGTATAAGGCCAATTTTATTCCTCTAATCCAGCATATTAAGCAGGACCTTGCTCAATGGTCCAGTCTCCCTCTGTCATTGCTGGGGAGGGTTCATCTATTTACAATGAATGTTTTTCCACACTTATTATATCCTTTCATAATGGTCCCCATTTTATTATTGCTCTCAGTCTGTAGAGCATGAGCCTCTCAGTCTCAGGGTGGTGTGTTCGATCCCCAGATAGTGTCAAGTACCTTTGTAAGTCGCTTTGGATAAAAGTGTCTGCTAAATGCCTGTAATGCAATGCAACAAAGGTTCAAGACTAAAACTGTCCCATCTGCTTTCTTTTTTTTCTAACTTTAGTGGATTGACTTGCGTGATTTTGTCTGATGTTTGTCAGACTCTGAATAAGCACAGTGGTCAGATTTTAAGTGTACTGGGCAAGGACAAGGTTTTGAGGTTTTGCTTCTATACTCGTACTACTTTGATGTGAAATGAATCACTATGAGAAGTGTTTGTTTTTCTCTGCTGTTTACTTGTAGGTACTTAACCATGTCATGCACACCTCACTGCTCCAGAGCAATTGCAAAGTACAATAAATGTACAGGAATTTCTCACATACAGTACAAGTGGACAGTATAACGCACATATATATATATGGTGTGAACAAAATAGTGTGTTCAAATTAGCTCATTACCCAGTTTTCTCTGGAGGAGAATACACATGGGACAGAGAAAGATAGAAAGAAACACTGAGAGAGGTACACAATGAATCGCAGAGGGTCTTAAAACAAACATGAGAATGGGGAATTAAAATCGATAGATTAACGGCACGGAACAGTAGTGAGGTCAAAGCAAGAGAAGGTGGGGCATGGGGAGAGCAGGCTGGGTCAATGGCCACGCATCAATTGATCATTTATATTTCAACTGGGGCTGCGACTCGGGAGGGCACCGCACAGAGGAAACGAGTATCAAGGGGCCAGTGGTTGCCACAGGGGAGGCAAGAGGAGAGGTAAAGAGTAAAGATATTTCTGATTATAAGTGAAGAGGAAAACCTCAAATCAAATTCTTCTCTCTGAAGTGGTGGAAAACAATCTTTGAACATGGTGAAAAACAATCTTTGAACATGGTGGAAATACAAACCTCAACGTTGGGAATACAGACATTAGGAATACATTTATGTATCAAAGGGGGTTGTATGGGCTGACTTAAAGCCAGTCTTTGCAGAGCCTCCACTTCTCCAAAATGTCTCTGCATATTACTGGGTTTCCACTAAATATGTGGCCCTGAGTGCTGTTCATGACATGTTTGCATGAATAAGAGACTTGTATCAAACGTGAAGCAGTCAGCGGGTAAAATATGTAGCATTTTCAATCCGCTTCCACCGTCTGTGGTTTGATGTGCAACTTGGGAGTGGAGGGGATAAAAGACTATGAACCAAACTGTATCAAGAAGTCTGTCATAGGATCATGTGGGAGCAATGAGATCTGATTTTTCCTATGCTGCTCACTGGGGGGATATTTTCATCGCCTAGCTCAGCTTCAGCTGCCTCCCCTCTCCTCTGAGATCTCTCTAAATATATAAAAACATTATGTTGATATATAAGGCTAATAAAACTTTTGAGAAAATGGACCCCGGCATTGGATGAATAATGGGTACTTTGCAAACAGTGGCACTGCACTACACTAAATTTGCAGCAGCACCCCCAACAACACTGTGTGAAATTAGTAATTTGTATTTGTATTTTTGTAGGTTTGCCTGGTGGTTTGAGAGACCACCCTTCAATCAGAGGGCCCAAGTGCAAGCCCTGGGTATATTAACATTTGCCCTGGTAAAGTGTTTTTGAGTAAAACATTGAATCCCTAGTAGCTCCAGGGGCACTGCTCTGTAGCTGACCCTGAGCTCTGACTTTCCAAAAAGAGAATTTCCCTACACGGAACAACAAACTATCACACATAATTACGTCAGTAAGAGGATGTTTTGGTATCTAAAGTGTTTATTTGGTCATTTAAGTGACAATCCACCCCAAAACAGATTTCACGTCATTCCAATGATCCAATTACGACACGTCAGTCAATATCAGCCACTCTCTTCCAAAGCAAGCCAAGAAAACCAAGACTCTAGAGTGTGATGTCATCAAGAGACAAAATCTGGAGCTGCTCCATTGACAATAAAATGGAGGCTAACATTGTCGATTCATAGAAGGCTTATATAAGTTTTTTTTCCCATTGTAACGGTTATGAGCCAGAAAATGTGCCCATATTGTTATAAAATTCACGATACTGTCATTGTATCCACAATGTCTGTCTTCCATTCACTGTTCAGAGAAATCCAGAATTTGTCTCCTGATGACACCATTAAGTGAGTTTACCTGCTTCGACTCTTTTCTACTTGCTTCTCCTTTATGTGAATCAATATAAACTGAGCTATCTGCACACAACATCCCCTTGTTTACTTAAACCACTACCTGCAAGAGAGTTTCTACAACCTAAGCCCAGTCAAAATGCACTTTTGATATTTTATTCTGAAGCCTAATATATGCCTCTCCTGTATCCCTTCTAGTCAGTGTTTCACCCCCAGTGACTCAGCTGAGGTCAGCCCTGCTGGGGGGATCTGTGTGTGTGTGTGTGTGTGTGTGTGTGTTTGTTTGAGCTCTGCTATCTCTGGTGTGCAGCCCTGCACCCTGGGCTCCAGCTCAGTTGACAGACCTGCACAGCTACCCACCCCTATGCCACCCACAGAGTGACCCCCGCTTGGCTCGGCTGTATGTGTAATGCGCGCATGTATTCGCATGAGTGTTTGGATGTATGTGTGCTTGTCTGATGTATTTGTATATGTGGATGTGCACATACGTGTATGTGCATCTGTCTGTATGTGTGTTTGCTGGGCCAGAGCAGACTCAGCTTTGAGGTATGTCCACCAAGACCTTCCCTAGGGGGAAGCATGAGTAAAGGGAGGTGTAAGTGTCAGCCAGCCCTGGACCCCCACCGATTACCTATAGCTATTCTGTCAATCCATAATATGACTGAAGAAGATCAACCAGCACCTGACCCCTTGCTGTGTATATAACCAGGCTATATCAATACAGCTGTAGCTAAATGAAAACACACTGTAAATATATCCACATCTGCATATATGTGTGTGTGTGTGTGGAGCTAAGATATAAATCATACCGTGAGCATCTGAAAGGACTGCAGCAGTAGGTTGAGGATTAAGATATAGAGCTGGAAATGTCTTAGGGTGTCTTCCTAACATCACTGAAGCTCAGGAAGTATTCATTTGTGGCATAGCAATTTCAAAATAGCTGTGTTTTATGTAGTTCCACTCATTCAATCAGTCCTAGGATGTATGAGGCAAGAATATTGATTGAACAAAATGCATTTGTGTCTTGAAATTTAACAAAAATGTGAAAAAAGTAAAATGTACAAGACTGTGTTTTTTCATCGTGGCAAACCAAATTTTATTCACTGTAAATATCTGCACGGGATTCCACTGCTGTAAATAAAATTCACTTGGATTGCTGAACTTCGCCTGCATCCCTTTTTTCATGTGCCTGGCTACTTGAAATATACATTGGAGCTTTTACCGGACACACATCAGTTAGCTTATGGTCTAGTTAGTTAACTAGTTTCCATAATTGCATAAACTGTGATATGACTGCACATTAATAGTTGTTAATAGGTGTAGAGCTTTAATTTGGCTCTGTTGTGGGCATTAACCTGGACACCCTGGAGGAGGTGGCAGAGAGAAGGATGCTGGCCAAACTGCTGGCCATGATGGATAATGTTTCCCACCCCCTCCATGGCATGGTTATGAAGCAGTGGAGCTTATTCAGCCATAGACTGATCCCACCAGGGTGCCACCACCCCTCTACAGCTCAACTGAGGACAACTCAACTGAGGACCTCATCACTTATCACCTAGCACCCTGCACTTTCATTCCCTTTCACATTCATTCATTACCTTGCACTTCAGACACTTTAGACACTCTCATGTCTCACTCTCACTCTCACTCTCACACTTCTCATTTCAAGTGTGAAAATGCACACTCCCACATTCCACCCACAGAGTCTAGACATTTCACACCTGTCCCCATCCTTTCCAATCACTGGCTGTCAGTCAGTGAAAATGAGATGCAATCCCTTTGGCAATTAGCACAACACTACATTATATAAGAAAATGTGAAGTTTGAGACTTTTCCAGGCAATCACGCCAAACCTCGCAGACTGACAGGTTGAGTGCATTTCTAAATTAACTTGCTCAAAATGAGAGGTCATGAACATGGCTAATGCGGAGGGAAAAAAGACCAGTAATTTTCACTAGGATTCATAATTGATGGATGCTGCCTTGATCAATCACCAGATTGTCGTGTTGCATATGTAATTGAATCGATTCCTGCAGTTCTTTTCAGTTAGAGAATAAAAGAGTGCAATATTTTAACGTACAAATGATCAATTTTGTAAGTAATTATTGGCAAACTCTTGATCTATCATGTGAAACTGTTCCCCCCATTAACCATTTTTTATAGTGTCTAAACAAGTCATTTCATTATATTGAAAATATGAATTAAGCTTGTCTTTTCTCCAGTCGGCTGGTTGGTGTTTTTAAGCGCAACATTCAAAGCAAATGAAGTGAAAATTATATGTTCCTTCATCCCATTTTCATGAGGCAGATTAAGATGTACACTGTCTGCAATAACCTTTGAAGTGCACTTTGAAGAAGAGTTCTTCATGGGAGAGACAGAAAGTGTGTATGTGTGTGTATGTGTGTGTGTGAGAGAGAGAGAGAGAGAGAGAGAGAGATATAGATAGAGGGGAGTGTGTGTATCTGATATGCTGCTCGTCATAAAAGTGTTGCCCAAGGCTCTTTCTGCTACAAAGTCTGTCCTCGGCTCAAATTCAATGGGATAGGTCTTCATCAGTAGGAGAAATTGTACACAGAAAATCCCCATGAGAGATAATAGGCTGTATTTATGTTGATGCTAGTTATCTTAAAGAGCAACATGTACATATACATTTAACAGATAACTAAGAGAGAGTAAAACCCCTGACATTGCTTTCATAACAAAATCCCTTACCCCCAGGCCTGGACTGGCCATTGGGAGAACCGGGAGAACTCCCAGTGGCCTACCTGCTTGGTTTGCCCCCGCAGTCCAGGTCACTGGCTAGTTATTAACACTACACTACATGGAATATTTAATGTATTTAGGCTACAACAGTGGTCCTCAAATCCAGTCCTCAGGATCCAGAGTAAAGCTGGTTTTCTAGGTCTAAATCAGCCCTTGATTAGATGGCTGGAATGAAAACTACCTAGCAGAATAGAAAACGAGCAGATTTGAGGACCACTGGGCTACAACTAACAGAGCAGCCAGTCAGCTGATCTTTGTACAGTCCTACCCCCGCTGTCCCCCACCTTTTGGTTTGGTCCTCTGGTTGTCATGAGACGCGACAGGGAGCAGAAGTGACAAAGTCAAAGATCTGCCCGCCTCTGGTTCATGTCTGCCTATTATAATACATTACAGAGTACTTGATATCAGCAAACTATTGTACAGCTCCGATTCTGAAATATGTCGTAGAATGAGGTGATCATTTTTCATTGACTACCATACAAGCACAATTTTGCACACAAATTTGTTCAACAAAAATGACTGAATGTTTATATCTTATGATTGCTTATATAACGGAGAGTGGTGCCAGGTAATTTTCAACAAAATCTGTTCAGTTCAGTTGTCTGACCGCCTGTGTCTATGGAAAATTGCATTAGCCACGTAGCCACTAGTAAACCAGTGGGCGATCTTGTTTAACTTCTGCTTTGGCTCCCTATTGGCCACACAGCATCTCCATAACAATATGTAACCAATTAGCAGACGTGATTGTTTGTTTTGCTTCCTTCATCAGTCAGTGCCGTGCCATGATGCCTTGCATACCTGTCGACAATTCAGTGTATGAAGTCTGTGTGAAAAGATGGACTGTCACAGTCAAAAAAAAAAGAAAAGGTGGAGCAGATAAAGAAGAAGAAGAAGAAGAAGAAGGCCCTTGAAGGAGATGTGGACGTTTGCAACCAAGGGACCGGGTCAGTCAGAAGAAAGATGCTTCATGTTAGTGTATCACAATGCACACGTTAGCTTGTAGCTAAAAAGATTGAAAATGAGACAACTGCCCACTTGAATCTATTTCTTGTAAAATAAATGTACACACAGAATCAAATTGCCAACACACTCGTATCATCATATAGGGTTGGGAGTGTTGAGAGCTGGGCAAGACCCAAACCAGAAAACAAAACTAAAGAAATTGATCCACTACACTGCAACGAACACATATCTTTATTTACACTCTTTGTTTTCACCGGGGTTGAAAACAGGTTTCAGTTGTTGGATACAAAACAAAAGAAATTGATCCACTACAATGCAACGAACACATCTCTTTGTTTACACTCTTTGTTTTCACCGGGGATGAAAACAGGTCTCAGTTTTTGGATACTTCTTTGTTTTCTGTAGTTAGTTTTAGTAAATGTGACACATAAATCAGGCTTGATGGGACGCCAACAACACCCACCCACCCCACACTCAGGCTACGTCCACATTAAGCCGGGTAAATTTGAAAACGCATACTTATCTCTCCACACTAGGGCGTTTTTACCCCCCAAAACGGAGCTTTTCACAAACGCTCTCCCAAGTGGATACATTTGAAAACGCCGGCCCCCTGTTGTAGTGTGGACGGCGAAAACAGAGACTTTCAAAAACAATGACGTTTCACTGCTTGACTGTCACTTGATCCAGCTGTGAGCGAGCCGGCCGCTCTGCACATGCCCATGGAAGGAGGTATGCGTTTTTGGTGGTCTAGTGTGCACGACGCCGTTTTCAAATTTTAACGGCTTAGTGTGGACGTACTCTCACACTTCCCTCTTCAACCCCATCCCCCAACCCCCCATAAGTAATACAATAAAAAAAAACTATGTTGATTCAATATTAAATGTTTGAGGATTATAACCGAGGAATATCATATGAAGGCTGTTAATATATAATTCAATTTCTGTCAGGTTCTAATTGCAGCCTCCAGTAAAATACATGTCATTGTGTTACATAGAGTACTTCTGTGATGTCTAATTCATGGCTGATTCTATTATTGACTCATTCATTTTTGATGTAAATTCCAAAGTAAATGATTTTTCTTGAAAAACATCAACTCTAGCTTATTGTGCCAATACAAAGCATGGAATTAGTGGCTCTCACATTAATATTTCCGCTTGATATACCATTTATAGTTTTCAGAGCTTGATAGATCCTGATGCCTCATTAGTCGACCATCAACAGTAGTTGTTCCAGCAAGCAATTATGATGGAACTGGATGACTTTTATTTCCAATAATTGAAAGAAGAAGTAGTTTTGTCTATCTCTCAGAAAAAAATGGTTTAGTTAGGCACCCAGGTGTTCGATACACCCTCCAGAGGTAAAGTAATGTTGAACATTGAGGGCTAACAAAGTCATACTTGGTAAGTTTATTGAAAAATGAAAATGTTCCACCAAAGTGAAACATTGCTTAAAATGTTTCAGTGAGAGACCAATGCATGATCCTAATCTGGGAGACAGATGGTATATTTCAGATAGCACTATCCGTTTCTGCAAAAGCAGAATTGCCAGAGGCAGAGGAGGTAGAGAAGTCTTAACAATAGGTGCCAGACAATGCATATGTTTCCCTGTTCCTATTCCAGATATAAAGCCTACAGCAAGACCTAACTGAGACCTAACGCCTCCCGAGAGGCCAGGCAGAGTTATTGTGCCACTTTTGCTAATATAATATATCTGCTGAAGGTGATATTTATTTCGACTATAACTAAAGGAAGGGAATGGAGCCATAACCGTCATGTTCCTTCTCAGTCCACAAAGAGGGCGTATTAGCTATTCCCTTCTCTACTCTGCTTATATTCTGCAGGGCTCATCCATATTGTGCAATTGCCAGTTAGTTTGGGAACGGTTAGGTCGGATGTTTTCACACGTCAGTTTGTTTGTCTGTCTGACTGCCAGCAGTGGCGATGGTAATCCAGATGTGATCCAGTGATTTCTGCCATTACACGATTATTGTTTTTTAGCCATAACTGTGAAACTAACATAGAGATCCAATTCCAAATCCCAAGGGTATGTTTACAGGTTCAAGAAGTCAATTTAACAAAAAATTTAAGTGAAAGTGAAAGGATGGATAGAACAGCAAGTTGGATAATTGGAGGTGTCTGGGGAGGTGGCTAGTTGGGCACTGCAGCTATGGAGTGATATAAATTGCCACTTACCATTAAAAATATCCAGAATCCATTGATCTTCAAGGCTAGAGAGATTGTTGGAAAGCATTTACTTTTAGGGACTGGCTTATGACTTAACTATGTATGTACTTAATGGCTTACAGTACAGTACAGCAAACAACTAGCTTAAATCATCTGTGCCCTGCTCTAGGATGTTTGTGTTTTTAATTTGTTTTATTTTTATTTTTTTATTACTACATGAGTAACATTTTAACTTGTCTTTTCATTTTAACTGTCTTACGCTTGATCACCTTGTTTAAGATAAAACAAGGATCATGATGAAAACAAGTCCATGACTTTTTTGTGTTATCCTTGAGAATTGCATGCTTACATATTATGTGTTTTAAATTTTTCTCAAATAAAAAAAGAAATAGAAAGAAAGCTCTGGGTTCCACAATGTATGTATGTATGTATATGAATCATGTAAACTGGAGTATATAATATTATTCTCGCAGATGGACAACAAGATTTGCAATTTCCTTATCCCCATCATAACCACATACAAGTCTAATTTAGCTATTTGACAGTTCTACTTTACAGGTTTATTTTGTAGATGTATAATAATGTGTGTGGTCTCTCCACATCACCCTTAGAGTAGACTTCATTAACCCATTAACTGTACCATTAACCTATCCTCTTCTATGACCAGACTCCTGATATTTCATGGGTTAAATGAGCTAGCAAGTAAAGTTAAAAGTGCAGGGAGCTGGAACTGTGAGAAGAATAAGCGTGTGACTAGAGTGTTTTGTTACTCCCTGTCATCACTCACGGCACACTGCTGGCTTTTGCCTTTGAGGTGCTGCTTTGAATCCAGACCCATCCTATAACACCTTATCTCCACTTCCTCCAAGATCCATTCATGCACGTATGGGTCAAATTCGGCACGCATGTGTGAATGAATGCACCTGTATATGTGTGCTTGTGAGTGACTGTGTATGCATGTGTGAGTGCCTGCAGGTGAATGTGTCTGCATGCGTTGGTGACCATTTG